>JAFREQ010000146.1:0-122500 GCA_025331565.1 Holacanthus passer
GATCCGTCTGTCGGTCAGGTTGTTGTTGGATCCTTCTGTCGGATCCTTCTGTCGTTCAGGTTGTTGTTGGATCCTTCTGTCGGATCCTTCTGTCGTTCAGGTTGTTGTTGGATCCTTCTGTCGGATCCTTCTGTCGTTCAGGTTGTTGTTGGATCCGTCTGTCGATCAGGTTGTTGTTGGATCCTTCTGTCGGATCCTTCTGTTGTTCAGGTTGTTGTTGGATCCTTCTGTCGGATCCTTCTGTCGGTCAGGTCAGATTGTTGTTGGATTGTTATTTCTGTCTGATGTTTGATTTTGGTTTTCGTGTAATTGTTTTTTATCAACATTTGTGCATTAACCCTTTTTCCCCCAGAGAGATCTACAAACGTAAGTAGTCTGTCTAAAACTGTTGGATTAATATTGGTGTACTAACTGTTATTTCCTTCAAATAGATCTATGATCAGTAAGTGTTTTTTTACTTTCTTCAATTGTTCATTTTGAGTTTGGCTAGCTGTATTTTGTCAGTCTTAAATGTTTGTATCATCATTTGTGCAATCGCTTCTTTCTGCTTTTTTTTTTCAGGATGATCTACAAACACAAGTGTTATTTCTGTCTGTCTAATTCTGTCTGTCTGTGTTATAACAGTTATTTTCCCCCTCAGGTAAATCTACAGACAGTAAGTGTTATTTTTTAAAAATTTTCTTCAATTGTGAATTTTGATTTTGTTTGGCTGTGAGTGTCATTTGTCTGAGGGCCAGGGTGTTGGCCCATCTGCTGCTAAGTTGTTTGCCTTGTCGGTTTGTTGGTCAGTCCTTGAATTGGTCAAGTTGTTGACTGGGCTGTCTGTCTGCTGGTGGAATTTTGTGTTGGGCTGTTGGTCCGTCTGTCGGACATGTGTTTAGTCCAGCTGGACAGTGAAGAACTCGGAGAGATCAATAGTCGTCACGCCCTGAACCATTGGATTCACACATGTGGAAAGTTCATGAACAAGTACATTGCAGATGGAATCAAGTTTGCGCAAAGGAAAAAAACGTGTCTTGGATTTTTCAAATCAGGATGCCATTCAAAAAGTGTATGCAACACCTAGGAGGACATGAAGAAAGAACAATGGAATGACAAATGAGAGTGGGAAACAACTCAAAGGAAACATGTCAAAGCAAAGGATGAAGTCTAAACAGACCAATGAAAAGGAAACAACAATGGGATGACAAATCAAATGAGAGTGGGAAACATTCAAACAAAAGGAAAGATCAAAGGAAAGGATGAAGTGGAAAATGAGAACCAAGTGGTGCACCTGACAAACAGAACCTAAATGTCAAAGAGGATAAAGTCAAGGCCAGGATATGATCTTTGAGGTGGTCTGGAAACAACAATGGTCAAATGAGGTGGTCTGGAAACAACAATGGTCAAATGAGGTGGTCTGAGGTGGTCTGGAAAATGGTCAATGGTCAAATGAGGTGGTCTGGAAACAACAATGGTCAAAATGGTCAAATGGTCAATGATGTGGTCTGAAAACAACAATGGTCAAAATGGTCAAATGAGGTGGTCTGAAAACAACAATGGTCAAAATGGTCAAATGAGGTGGTCTGAAAACAACAATGGTCAAAATGGTCAAATGAGGTGGTCTGAAAACAACAATGGTCAAAATGGTCAAATGAGGTGGTCTGAAAACAACAATGGTCAAATGAGGTGGTCTGAAAACAACAATGGTCAAATGGGGTTCTCTCTCACACTCTCTTTCAGTCTCCCTCTTTCAGTCTTTTTTCCTCCCTCTCTCAGTCTCTGTCTTTGTCTCTCTCTCTGTGTATCTCTTTTTCACACTCTGTCTTTCAGTCTCTTTCTCTTTCAGTCTCTTTCCCTCCCTCTCTGTCTCTGTCTCTCCCTCTCTGTCTCTCAGTCTCACTGTCTCTCTCGCTCTTTCAGTCTCGCTCTCGCTCTTTCAGTGTCTCTCTCGCTCTCTGTTCCGTCAGTCTCTCTCGCTCTCTGTTCCGTCAGTCTCTCTCGCTCTCTGTTCCGTCAGTCTCTATCCCTCCCTCTCTGTCTCTCTTTCCCTCTCTCTCCGTGTATCTCTTTCTCACTCTCTCTTTCAGTCTCTCTCTCCTTCAGTCGCTTTCTCACTCTGTCAGTCTCTCTCTCTCTCGCTTTCTCTCTGTCTCTGTGAATTTTGCCACTGTGGGACGAATAAAGGTTTATCTTATCTTATGTCTCTCTTTCCCTCCCTCTCTCAGTCTCTCTCACTCTCTGTCTCTCTCTGTATCTATCTATCTCTCTCACTCCCAACGGCAATGGGGGATTTGGGGCAATGGGGAGTGGTCTGCAAACGGCAGTGGGGGATTTGGGGCAATGGGGAGTGGTCTGCAAACGGGGCGTGGTCTGCAAACAGCAATGGGGAGTGGTATGCAAATGAGTAGTGGTCTGCAAATGCCAGTGGGTCAATGAGGAGTGGTCAGCAAATGGGGAGTGATCTGCAAATGACAATGGGAGATTTGAGGCAATGGGGAGTGGTATGCAAATGGAGAGTGGCATGCAATTGAGGAGTGGTCTGAAAATGGCAATGGGTCAATGGGCAGTGGTCTGCAAACGGCAGTGGGGAGTGGTTTGCAAATGGAGTGTTCTGCAAATGGCAATGGGTAAATGGGGAGTCGTATGCAAACGGGGAGTGGTCTGCAAACAGAAATGGGTCAATGGGGAGTGGTCTGCAAATGGGGAGTGATCTGCAAATGGCAATGGGTCAACGGGGAGTGGAATGCAAACAACAGTGGGGAGTTGTTTGCAAATGAGGAGTGGTCTGCAAATGGAAATGGGTCAATGAGGAGTGGTCTGCAAATGGATGGGTCAATGAGGAGTGGTCTGCAAATGGGGAGTGATCTGCTAACGACAATGGGTCAATGGAGAGTCGTATGCGAAAGGGGAATTGTCTGCAAACAGCAATGGGGAGTGGTATGCAAACAGCAATGGGTAAATAAGGAGTGGTCTGCAAACGGGGAGTGATATGCAAATGGAAATATGTCAATGGGGAATGGTCTGCAAATGGCAATGGGTCAGTGGGGAGTGGTCTGCAAACGAGGAGTGATCTGCAAACGGAAATGGGGAGTGGTCTGATAATGGGGAGTGGCCTGCAAACGGTAATGGGTGAATGGGGAGTGGTCTGCAAACAGCAGTGGGGAGTGGTCTGCAAACAGCAATGGGTCAATAAGGAGTGGTCTGCAAACGGGGAATGGTATGCAAATAGAAATGTGTCAATGGGGAATGGTCTGCAAATGGGGAGTGGTCTGCAAACGGTAATGGGTCAATGGGGAGCAAGGTTATTATCGTTAACAAAAACGAAGAAATAACAAAAACTAAATTATTTCAAATTACTCCATTAAGATTTAATTTAAGATATAATCATCTGATGAGGGACTTCTTAGACAATGCATATTATCTTAAAATTTCTGAAGCAAATTTCAGTTGTTCAACCTCGAAGTTTATGTTATTACAAGCAAAAATAAACTGATATAATGAAATTTTAATCATTTTTGTTATTTAAAAAAAGTAAGCAACATCATTTTCTAGTGTAATATTTCATCTAACATGGCTAGCTTTTGTTGCTGTTTTTTTCATCCTTGGTCCATCCACTACAGAGCACTTTCTTGCACTGCCATCCTCTGTGCCCACTGCCCCCTCTGCGTCTGCAAACCCTGCTGATCTACCCGGTAAGTTAACAGCAAAACATCCTTTATAATTGCTCATTGTATTGTAGAACATTCAGAGGTTAATAATTCAGTCCAGGACTGTAATTTAATGGCTTTATAGGTCCTTCTTTTTTAAGTCACTGTTTTTCTTTTGTCACTTCCTCAGCGACTTCCATCACAACATCGTCTACACAGTATGGATCATCACCAGCTCTGCCAGTGGACCCAGCTGAGTGGCCCTCTGTACTGTACTCAATTCTGTCTGTTGTCTGTATTGTTTTTTTACATTTATCGAAGTGATTTTATTTGTTGTTGCACTTTATTGTTGTTCAACTAAAAATTATTCTTGCACATTGCTGTTGCAGTTTTTCTTTTATGAAACAAAAAATCATAAACCAGATGACACTTCTACAGTAAATATATTGCTTTATGACTTGGAATGTTGTGTAAATAAACCCCAGGCTGCTCTTGTAGCTGAATGTGCTACATTTTGAAATTAACAAATAACAAATAACACATGTGGCACCCTTGACATCATTCATCATTCATTCATTGGTATTATTTGTATTATTATTGCATTGGTATTTATGTAATTAACTGGGCCACCCCCTTAAATGTGTAAAGATGTTAGGCTGACAAAAGGATAATGTAAACAACACTGCCAGAGTCACAATGGGTTTATAATAGGTGTGTGTGAATGATCAACAATTAATATTATTGGCAGAAATAGAGGGCCCCAAAATCAAATTTTGCTTAGGGCCCAATGGAGGCTTGGGCCGGCTCTGTCCATGACCTCACCTTACCTGTAAATCATGCCGGTGGCATAAGACATGCTGTCTCTGAGTGAAACATGGTTCATCCGCAGGAAGTCCTCCAGGTTTTTGAGCTGAGCGGCTGCACGAACCTCTCTGAGGCGCTGAAACTCTGCTAAGTGGTGACTGCGCTGCTGCCTCTCTTCCTGCTCCAGCGCTTGTTCTGCCAAGAAGCAGCTCAGGCCGCTGTGCATGCTCTCGCTCATGGATGACAGAGACAGGATCTTGCCTCCAGACCCGACATTTCCACTGCTGATGCTACTGCTTCGACATACCCCGCCGCTGTCTCTGCTCCCAGGTGGCACCCCTCCGCTGCCCCCGGGCTTGGGCATCTGGAAGTTGATGACCAAACAGAATCTGGTGTCACAGTCAATCAGGAGTGTGATTGAGCCCTGACTATAAAACCACCTGTTTGTCAGCTGATCTGAGTCGATGATACAGGTAGTCGATCCACAGGACAGTCCTCACACTCGTCTCAGGCTTCTGGCTGCCATGTGCATCACAGCTCGTAACATAATCACAGCTGTGTTTCATGGTCCCTGCTCTGTACTTCAATAATGCAGACAGCAGAGACAAACACTGAATCATTTATGGGTGAGTGAAGTGTGTGTAAGACTGACGTGCTTTACTGTTTGTCTGTGCGGATAAAAAGATGAACATGCAAACCTGCACATGACAACGCTGGTCAAAACGGTGCAAGATCTATACTCACATACCAGGTGCCTGGGCAGACTTCTGTGGGATTGTGGCATGCATGAGCACTTTGTGGAGACATAGCACTGTTGGCTGAAGGAAAAAATGAAAGAAAAGATGGTCTTTTGAAAATTGACAGTCTCAGTTACCTTAAGATTCTCTGCTAAATTGTTAGTGACATATAAGAAGGAAAATAGCAGAGTGAATATAGGCTTAGAAAATCAGTGCAGCATCGATGGTGTTAACTTGGAAACACAATAGGCAAACACACAATAAATTATATAGTTCAATCTATGAGTATAGGTTAATTAATAAAATCAAGTTTTGCAGTTCATTGAACTAACAAATACAGAATGGTGTTTGGAGATTTGCTGATGAGAAAAGCCCCAAAGTGAGTGACATGCATCAGTTTTGCAGAGGTCTGAGTGTGTGTCTCTGTCAAAGAGCCGGTCTGAGCAAACACAAGTGAACAGAAATCACTCAGACATCAACAGTTATTTTTTATGTACGTCCTGGTCGTTGTGCACCTCAACAGTTCCCCAACCATTAGGGAGGGGATGGACTCCGGCTGGGTCCAAATCTACACACTCAGCAACTCAGACCCAACTGCCGATTGGGCAAAAAGACGTTTGATGGCCAGGCCACTGTTCACCACCCCCCGAGGATCCCACAGCATAACCACACACCTCCAAGCTGGAAGCTGAGTTTACATGTGTGTATAAATCCAAATGCTGCCCGCACAGATGTTGCACCTAGCACCGAGTGAGACATACGACCAGACAGTGTGTCAATAAATATCCACCATGACCATCGCACCACTTGGTAGAGTCGATATATGGTCATGTATCAAACATACATTCATAGCACATGAAGAAAAAAAATACTATCTTGGCCAACTACATTTAATGCATAGAAAACACTATTTCAATCACAGAGTAATGTATGGAGTTCTGGGGGCATAGACACAGCCAATATTATTATTTTCAAAAATAATAGTCAAAAATTCGATGTGCTCAATCATCCTTAATGTCTGTTTTCACAAAGAATAATAGAAGCCTAAAGACATTGTAATAAACCTGCATGTGATTACATTTCCATTAAAGCCGACCTTTATGATGTTCTTACACATGCAAATAAGTCAATAGTACAATCTCTGCTCTCTTCATTTTCCTAACCTGCTCGAGCACATATACCAGAAAATTCCCAACCGTTGAATAATTCAAGACCCTCTTTCCACATCCTGATGACAAAGATGGAACAGATCATCGAGCTAATTTTGCTGAGGCTGAACAGAAGAACAGCTGTGTCTCAAGAAAGAGGAGAACATGAGGAAAAGACATCAGAGAACCAGATGTTTAATTATGTTGGAACACCACCACCTTCCCTTTTCATGAATCCATGTAGTCCTCCAGACATGGGCAGCATATTCATGCAACATCATACATTCATCCCATTATCAATCGATCCGCCGTGAACATTATGAGCAACTCACCCGAGTAGTTGGCGTCCGGCCGATGTAGGGGTTCTGGACCACGCTGCTCATGATGGAGCTCGCTGATGGAGTAAGTGTTTTACTCAGTCTGAAGCCAAACAGAGCAGCTGCTGGGTGGCTCTGGAAGTAGTTGTTGGAGGAGTTAATATGGCTTTCCACTCCCTCCTACTTGGTCACACGGCACACAAAGAGCCCTATCAGCAACCCAGTCTGCACTGCAGAGGCCAGGAAATAATCTCACAGGTAAATAATTCATGTTGGCACTAAAACTAGCATCTGCACTAAAAGCTTGTGATTGTGTGTAACAGCAGAAGGCCTGCTGAAAGCCTGTCCTTTCACTTGTTTCAACACTCATGTTTCTCCTTTCAGACAAACTGTGTGTGCATTTATTAGAAGGATAAGTACTACTTCTACTGCCGGGGAGGAAAGTGCCAGACGTGTAGGTTTGGGTTTGCATGGTGGGGACATGTCACTGTCAGTGTCGAGGTGCAGTAATCAATGTTTCTAATAACCTCAAATGATCTTTTCTTTTTAACTCTTCACACAGTTAACTGGTCAGATCTGTGCAGGGTATGTGAGGCCTCTTTGGTGGAGAGCAAAAGCAAGTTATGACCTGATTATCTACCAATCCTCTGTGCATTGTCAACGAGCTGCACCACTGGAAGCACCATCTGACAGAACTTCACAGAAATACACAGTTTCATCTGTTAGTTGTTAATCAACCTGCTGCACAGGTTTCAACTGGCTTCTGGAGTATGTTGCAGTTCTTGCAGCAGGCCTATAAATATAAAGAGACAAAGATAAAAAATACGAAAAAACCAACCAAGAACCCCATAGAGATTGTGTCTGCTCCCCGGTCACTTACATTAATTAAATCAAATGTGACCAGAAGAGGAGCTGTTCATAAAATGCACATAAAATCACCACAGCAGCAACAGAAATACCGGAGAATTAAATGTGGACAAAGTTATTGTACTTGGTCCTAAGCATCTCTGAAGCACATTATCTAAAGATATAGTTACTTTAGATGATGTTGCCATGGACCCCAACACCACCATGAATGAATTATCTTCGATCTGGACGTGTCCTTTAAGGCCTCTTATACCTATGTATCATTGCATTGACGAAGAGGAAGTTGAGGACTCACGTGAGCCAACCCTTAGCTATGCTGCTATAGGACTAGACGGATTTCCCATGATGCACTGAGCACACATAATAATCTGTTAGCATGGTGTTCAAGCCAAATATTTACTTTGTGTACACCATTTTCTGATTGGCTGCAGTCCCAGTGTGTGTGTGGGTTAGTGATGCTGGTGCACTTGTTGTGTTCAGTGGTCTGTGCACATGTGTCACAGAGAGGCTTCGTAAAACACTATTTATTCTGTATCCGTATCTTCAGGAAAAAGGACGAAAGGACCTTAAAAGTGTAAATATTCTGTGGCCTTGAACAATGCTTCATTGCCTGAGTTTTGTTTTTTCCTTTTTCCTTTTGTTTGTTGTTTTTCCGGCATCATGTTATGCCATATGTTATTTGTCCCTGTTTGTTCTCAAGAAGAACAAACACACACACACACACACACACATACACACACACACACACACACACACAAATGATTCGAGACAGAAAAAATAATTAGCTGTTAAGCTTTTGTAATTAGAAAACACTTGACATCTTTGAACCACTCCATAGAAAGAAAATGTCCTTCTTTTAAAAAAAAACATACAGTACCAAAACCAAAAATTAAAAAAGAATGAAAATCAATTTACAGAGCGGTTTGATTGACAACTGGAAGGAATGTGTTTGCACATTCACATGGAGATCAAACCCCTCGACATCAGGTTCTTACATGAGCAAACATGGCAACATACAGCAGGTCGTCAACTTGTATTTCACATGAACAGTAAAGACAAGCGGAGGAGTTTTAGTGGACAGAGGACAGAGGACGAGCCACAGCAGTATCCCTTTGTCTCTGCACAGTGAATGCAAAAAACGAATATAAGTGCTGAAATGTCATAGAAAAATAATTTGCATAAATAAGGTCCATGATAAATAAAATACAAGAGTTGTTAGGCAAAGCTGCTTTGGCACATTTGTGGACTTACAGTACTGTGATAATTAGAAAGAACAGTGCTGATTTCTTATCTAATGCCAATTGTGCGTCGTCCTCGGCAGCTTCAATTTACAAGCTACTTCCCAGAATTAATCTCATGAAGGTATCGTTACAGCAGCATTTAAAACAGTGTCTTTTTTTTTCAAGGTCACTTAATTCTTCGGGAAACTCTGTGATTAATAGATTCAATCACAGTAATCTGCAAAGTTGACGCAAAGAATTTGTGCTTCACTGCAGTGATTCCATGGAAAATAGTGCAGCTACACAAATTCTGCGGAAAAGAAACATCAAAGCTCTTTCGACTAAATTCTGGCAAACAGAGGAATCAAAGTAATATATTTGTTGCTATCATGTAAATTTCTTCTTTTTAGCCTGTTTATTTGTTCTTTTTACTATTTAACTGCTTCTATCCCCTTTGCTGCTGTGATATGTGAACTTTTCCACTGTGGGATGAATAAAGGTTTATCTTATCTCATAAATATATTGATCTATTCTTGTAGATCATGGCGGTTTTCTTCCTCTCTGTGTTAATACTATCTAAATCCAAGCCAATGTTCATAAATCTCTTGTACATGTGTCCAAGTAAAAACACACATGCACTTTTCTAATTGAAAATATATTTGTGCTGCTGTTGTGTGACCAATAGTCTGATTTACATCATACTAATATAAGTGCCTTTATACTCTTGGTGTAACATGTGGCGTATGATATGAAAATAATCTGGCTTCATCGTTACTGGCCTGGGGATCTTGTGAAGTAGAAGACCATGGCTTTATCGGGTCGAACAAAAAGTAAACAGCATCTTCCAGTAACGGGGAAAGAACAGTAGGATATAAATGCCTTTTTTCCACATCACAAATGCTTCATTCACATGGTATAGAATATACACCACATCGGCCTCACTGTCTTTTGTGTGAAATGTCATAAAATATGAAATAGAAATGTCATCAGACTGTAAAAAGTCATTTGAACTGATGTAACATAGGATTGAGAGTAGAAATGCTTCCTGGTACATAAAAACATGTGTGGCGCTGCCCTGTCATACACTCAAATACACACACATGCAGTCACAGCAGCAGCATGTTAGAAGTCATCATGTTCTTGTGTGTGTTTGCAGTTTGTGAGTCTGTTAATCTGTGTGATTGCTGGTGTGTGCATGTGTGAATGTTAGTAGTTGGTGTCACTATGGCTGAGAGAAGGCTGTCGGTGTAGAGAGGCACCCCCTCCCCTACCTACACACATTCACACACTGTCTGTTAAGCAGCACCTGCACACACACGCGCATACAGTCAAGGACTCAGCGGTCGGGGGGAGGGGGGCGTCTTGGACATCATAACCTGGCGTGCAGGTTAACAATGACGCCGTCCTCAGGCAGGTCTTTGACAGGCAGGTCGCTCAGGTCTCCTAGTCCGTGGTCTGTGCTCTCACAGCTGCTTTGCGGCGACTCAGGAGGAGGCTGGTACAGGACGCTCGCTAGCAGGAAAAAGATTGTCCCCAAAACCTGAAGAGAGCAGCACAGACGATAGTAGTGAAGAGGGAAAGTTGAAGATCCACATAAATGGTGCAAAGAAAATAATTCACAGACAGGCCGGGCAGTGGGCAAAGCAGTAGTAGTAGTAGTAGAAGAGGTCAAAATGGCCTGTGTATAGCATTACCTTATAAACGATGCCGGCGACCAGCGTGTACTGACTCATGGCTGAGTTCTGGTAAAGGTAGCAGGAGCCCTGCTCACCACACTGATCCTGCCACAGTAAGCAGGAGATGTCGATCACAGAGCCAAACGCTATGGGTCCCGGAATCCCACCTGTGAGGGAAAACAACACAGATTGGACGAGATCACGGCCTCTGTGTGGAGAGTTAAGCCGTTTGGTAGTGACTCAGAGATTAAATGCAGAAAGCAAACACCTACCAAATGTGCGCACCACAATCCACTGGATGCCGAGTCCAAAGGATCTCTGGCTGTCTGGGACACACCTACACAACACAGAGGGGGTCAGACATGCAGACAGACTGGATCTCCTGTCCTACAGTTCGCCCTGACATTGCTATAAGACTTCCTGCCTCGTGCTGCCATCTATCAGCTTCAACAATTTTCTTTGCAGGGTCGTAAATAGCTGAGAAGGTGACTGACCCTTCTTGAGCATGCAATGACATGTTTCATTCACCTGCAGTGAGAGGATCCCAGATTTCAGTGCCATTTTCATGATGTTCTTCTCAAGAACATTATGAAATGATAATTGATGACTTTCTCCAGCAGAGTAGATGAGATTACTCTGCAACTCTTCACACATCAAATCTGCAGTTTTTGGTCACTTGGGAGAACAATGTTACCCTGACTCCAAAACACTGTGTCACTATGTAAACTGTCTATAAAACAAGAATGCAATCATTTGCAAATGAACTGTGACACCAACAGCAGTTTTACAAAGTGTCCCTGAGCCCAACTTGTGTTTGACAAACATCCAAGTGAAGTAACAATTAGAATAATGAATCTGTGAGTGGAGGGGAAATTTAATGAAAGGAATTCTGGGAACATTTTTTATTCTGCTTTAATATAATGTTGGATGGAAACACTGCATTGTCCTCAGATTAAAGCCAGGCCTCTGATTGAGCACTTAGCTCTCACACTGGGACATGATCATCATTATGATGATGTAAACTGGAAAAACTCTGCACTGGCCTGAGATCAAACCCAGGACAGGCTGTATCCGTGCTCCTGATTATGGAACCATGTAATGCCAGAAGTTACGTCCATGGAATCTAGAGTGTGTGGCCCCTCACCTGAGCGTGGCGGTGAGTGCTGGGATGCTACAGAGGAAGGTGAAGGAGATGATGATGAAGAGGAAGGAGAGGAAGGCCGGCATGTGGTGGCAGGAGCTGCCACACTTTCCTGCCAGAGCGAAGCCCTCCTCACCCCAGGACACGTTACCCACCACACAGCTACATCCAGAGTACACCTGAAAACACACAGACACGTACTGTAAGAACAAAAACAGCTATGAGGTCACTCGTTCTTACAGTAAAAATATTTACTCAATATACTTGTAATTTTGTCATGAATCCATGATCAACTCAACTGAACTGTACAGATTGTAATTTGTTATTTTCAGCTAAATACTAATAAATAATAAATAAAATCATATTCTGGATATGATGAGATAAAAGTTGCAATAATCTACACGCAGAAAGTAAAGTTAAGACATCACAAGCCGATCTACATGTTCAAGATAAGAGTCAATCAAGCTATTTTTCCATTAAATGTATCATTAAATCTTTACATTTTTACACCAAAGAGCTGCTGTTGGTTGAAAACTGCAGCATTTTGTTCATGCTGAGGTTAAAAAGAGTCTGTCCAGTCCAGACCTTCCTGCAACAATAAGCTCACACAGATATTACTGGATATTACACAGAATATTACAGAAAACCATGACAGGGAAGTTATGACAGTTTCTTAATCAGCTGTGTAATATATGTAAATGACTGCTGACATATATAAACTGCTGCAACAGTTATGACCAGAACACAAGGGCGCGTCTCAACAGACTCATTGACTCATGTGTTTTTTTATTACATGTGTAAAACTAAAAGAGAGAAAACTAAAATATCATTAATTACTTCATTCGTGTATTTTTCATTTGGAAAGAACAGTTGCTTGGTTTGAAACACATTATCTTTTGCACTGAAGTTTGTCAAGGTTGATTTTCTGAGTCTGTGAGGGAAATGAACACCTCTGCTGCAAAGTCATGTTCACATTATGATCAACAGACAACACTGACGTTTGCTGTCCGTGTGCGTATATATTCCTCAAGGTTGGGTCTTCTGGAGGCTTACGATAAAGAGAAAAGTGTATTTCTGTAACCGAGACTGAACTAAAGGAATAATAGACATTTCATGCCTGCAAAACAGAAGATTTCAGCACATGGTTGGAAATATTGGTGAATATTTGGAGGAAACGCTCTCACCTTTATTTACACCTCCAGTCTTTTGCTTTCTGCCTTCAATGCTCTTGCTTTGATTTTCTCTTAATAACCCAAACTGCCTCAGATTGTAGTAAATCAAGCCTAGCGCTGCTCGAGTCGTGACGTATCGTGTGTGTGCTGCACCTGTTTGCCTGAGGACGCTTCGGTGCGGTTAATGGAGCTGCAGCCAGCGTGGCAGGGGGAGTAATACATCACACCGTTGGCTCCACACACCGGGTTGTACAGCTCTCTGACACAACCACAGCCAGCGTTACAGCCCACCGTCAGGCTCTCCTCCAGAGTGGAGCTGCACGCATGAGAGGAAGGGAGGAGTGCATGGGTGAAAAAGAGGGAAGGAGGAACAGAATACAATGAGGTCAGAGGGCAAACAAGGAAGTGATTTGTAGGCTTTGCTTGTTCTGTGATACTCTGTGATAATAAGTATTTTCCTAAGTCAAAATTACAAGTCATCATGAGGGTAACATTCTGAAGCACATAAACACGTATGAAATGAAATTCACATGATCAATCTCCACATCTGTGAGTCAATAAGTAATAAACTAACTGCAATTGTTTGGCGGTTCCATATTAACCATTAACGAACACCTGCTTTGGTTTCCAAGATTTAAATTTGAGCACAGACTAAAATGTGTAATTAATGAACTGAAATGTTTATTTACTGACAGATCAGATCAGAACTATTCATTATAAAGGAGCTTCCTCTGCAGAGCACTTTGATTCAACAGCTAATGTTGGTGTTGGGTACATTTACAACAGGATTAGAAAACTAAATACACATTAAAATTTAAATGACAAATTCCTGTCAATTAGAAGAGTGCAGTATTAAGTTGGCTGTCAACCAACTAAATCTTTGTCTTGACATCAGCTAAAGGAAAATTGTAACATTAATCTTTTCTGTAAAGTCTAGTGCCTCATGCTTTCTGTTCTTACATTCAGTTCATATCCATGTCTGGCTTTCCTTGTTTCTCACATCTATTCTCAATTCACACCCAGTGAGAACAACACCTGTAAAATTTTATGTCTTAAAAGTGTAATTTTTGTAGGAAAATGAATTTCACTGATAAAATAAAACAGCTAAATCAAACACACAAACCATTAGTCAAACAAATAATATGTGACAAAAACTAATATATGTTTTAATCAAAAGGCTGAGACAAACTGAATGAACATTATGCACTAACATGAACAGCGCCCACCTGTTTCTGAGGCGCAGCTTGCTGGGCGTGTCATACAGGTGTTTGTACGGATCCTCCGTGGGACCAGACTGGTACGGAGCTGTGACGCCGGCCATGGGCACGTTGGGGCAGTGGATGAGGAAGATGAAGATCGCGAGCAAACTGACCATTGCACAAATCATGCAGAAACGGATGATGCCTCGACAGCGCAGGTTCAACCTCTTCACGATGTAGCCGCCCAGGAAGGTGCCGCCGCCCCCTGCTGGTACCACCATGTATCCTGGGAGGGGGAGGAAAACAGCATAGATTGCATGCAGTCAGAATGAAGAATTGATCTTAAAACAAACACTGATGTAAACAGGAGTTTACTGTGAATATTAATGGCTTCCAAAGGATTAATACTAATTTTTTGGTGACCTCTGACCACCTTTCTTTAAGCACCACCACCAAGTGACGTCTCTGCTTGTAGACGCAAAATATCATAATAAAAAAAATGCAATTTACTGAACACACTTATATGGTGGATAAACTCGTTTCATTCTCAAAACTGCATTAGTTTTCCTGCAGCTCCACACTCAAGGCAAAATGTCCACTTTGCAATGTCCACATGTCCACAAGATAATATAATTTACCAACATTTGGTCACTTAGAAACAACATCATTGTTTATTGTCAGTGACAGACTGAAACATGTCTCTTCTAACCATGGATGAGAAATAAAAAACTACACAGAGCTGAGATGACTTTTAACTACATTTATTTGACTATTTGGGTTTGCACATAATGTTATATTATTTCACCTCTTCATCAGTCACTCACCGAACCATGTGGCAGCCTCTGATGCACTGAGACTGAACTGTGACTCCAAGAACTTTGGACCGAAGGTGGACATGCCGGCGATGAGGGTGGCCTCGGTGGCCCCGGCCAAGCAGAGGAACAGGAAGGTGGGATTCTTTAAGAGGAGGAGCACAGATCTGAAGAGTGAAAGAGAGGAGAGAGTCAGGGGCAACAATTTGTGCAACTAACTAACTAATAAACTTTAGTTTCCATTTGAATTAAATTGGGTTACTTTGATTTCAACAGCCTGGAGATGTTAAGCAGAAGATAAACACTATACCAGATCCAAAGATATCGTCATGTTACACAATATGGCCTGATTACCACCTTACTCTCTCTCTGTAATCTCTGTACCTGCACCTGTCAGCCGTCACCAAGAAACACACGACAAACTGATCACCAATGCATTGACAACAGAGCCTGTCAAACTTCTGCATTTTTCATGAGCTACAAACAAACAATAACAATGTGAACTTAAACATGTGTTTCTTCCTCACCAGTATTTGCATAAATCTGTCCACCAGCTAATTCAAATCCAGTGATCATGCTAATTTCTAATGATGCCCTTGTTGAAGCGAGTGCACTACCTCGGCATGTCTTTCACAGATTTGCCAAACTGAGGGTCAGACGCTGTGGTGTGGCTCCCGTCCTTCAGCTGGTGGGCCTCAGACACTCGCATGGCCACGTACTCCTGAGAGCCTGCAGAAGGAGGCAGAGGAAGAGCACATGAGGCTTAGCTTCTTCACTTCTTTCCTGTTGCCGGAGTGTGTGTGTGTGTGTGTGTGTATGTACCCGGTAGCTGTCGTGGGTAGCCCAGGATGGGGAACGCTACGAGCAGAGCTGCTGCTCCTCCCGCTAGGAAGCCGATCCACCAGGCCCCGACCCACAGAGGGTTCTCTGGGGTCATGTCTGTCCTGTGACAACACACACACACTGTATGAATCACTTGACATTTACTAATATTAACCTCTAAATGCTCGTCCAGTTCATTGTGCTCTATTCTGTTCTACTGTTCTATTATACTCTGTTAAACCCTCCATCCGAAGCCGACTCACATCAGGTGGATTTCAGTGTAAATGTTGAGGAAGTATCCTCCCAGCAGATAGCCCGCTGCTGGACCCACAATGGCCGCTGTGTAGAAGATCCCTGGGGAGAGAGACAAGAGACGTGGAGATCACAGGCCAAGGGTGTGTCAGTACAGTGACCGTCTACTTCCTGTTTCCTCACCTTTTCCTGTCCTACAGGTTGAAACTGCCCTATTGTTCTTTACTGGGCTTTATGTCCACAAAGTGAGTGTTTCATGATAAAAAAGGAGATTGAAGTGAGAGGCACACACAGACACACACACACACACACCGCAGCAACCAGGTGAAATTAACAGTTGTTACAAAAACATGAGTAGGCCTACATTAAACAGAAGAGATTGATCAGCACATTTACAGGAGGGACATCCATCAGAGAACATCTGTGTGTGTGAATGTGTTTGGAGGGGAGAATGGTGTTGTTCTCTTGGTTATACTTTGGCAGCCGTTATTATACCTGGGTCGCCCCCCACCCAAACACTGAATGAATTGACGTGCTGTGAAATACGATTGAAATTAATGAAATATGATTTTACTCATTTAAAATAGTAAAATAGAAATAAAACTATATATAAACTAACACGTGGCAATCAGTGTCGATACTGAAACACATCACTGTGTGACAGATGTGTTGGTGTTTCCATGCAGTTTAAGCACATTCAAAACGAAGCACTGAGTTTTGAGTCTCTGAACGTTAGAGACAAATGCGAGACACACTTGCTATGCTCTTAAGGTTTAAACAACTCTGGCATGATACCTTTCTTTCACCTTTGATTTTATTCAATGAATGGCTCAAAGATTGGTGTGTGAGCATTTTTCCCCCAATAAAAGAAATGTTTAAACCTGGGGGAGACCAGAGCACAGTGACGGCATCAGAAAGTGATTATAGCTCAGTGAGTTTTATGCGGATGATTTGAAAAGTTGCCAGAATCTACAGCACCTGTCCTACAGTCAGCTGATATAATATGATATGGTAGTATCCCGCTGGGGCCGAAACAGTGACACGACCATCTGACACATAACCCTGTTTGGAGCTGTCTCTGGATGAGACAAAGTTTAGGGAAGTGGATGTGATCTTCATGTGAGATAAAGTCTCTTATTGTCCATGTAAAATAACTTTACCAGCTCTGATAAACTGCAGCTTCATCGCCACTTTCCAAAGCTTCCTGAGGAACAGACCGTCCCAAACAGAGCAAAGAGAAGGTGAGAGAGGGGAAAGCAAGGGAAATGTGACACATCAAAAGTTTCTTTACACACCAAAATCAAAGCTACAGCTACAGCAGCCTATAAGTCAGAAAATCAAATCAACCCATGAGCAGAACATATGACTCAAAGCAACTGTTATGACTTTATTAACGTAAGATCATCATTTTTTTCTCAAAATCTCAGATTTTTGTCAGATATTTAACTTTCATTTCTCAAACAAATATAGTTTGCGGGGGGCAAAACCAAGTTTTATGTTGGCACAACAGCTCCTGAACATGGACCTGGCAAATATCAAAAAGACATTCTGAACTGTAAAGTTAAATATCATTTGAGTTACAGCTGGACAATAGCAGCTTTAAAGTAAGTCTTTAAGACTTAGGACTCTACTGTCACTACTGAAATACTTTGACTAGTGAACCTGCTGGAAAGGTGTGTATAATAGATACTGTTCAGTTTGTGATTGTAATGAAAATGATTTGCTATGCTGCACGGAACAAACACACACGGTGTGGTGATTGCACTTAATGTTTTGAGCACTGTAATTTCATAAAATGTGTTTAAGCAATTGAGGGAAAGAGTGGAGACACTTACTCTTGTCATAAGTGCTGCAAGCTAAATACAGAGGACAAAGCACCTTCATGTCCTGGATGTGGGCGGGGCTACATGTCCGACCCCGCCTCTCCACTGGCCACAGCCAGTGCTATTTGCAAATCTGCATCAGATTTTGTGACAGAAACACACACAACAGAAACATGCAGCACTAAATGAATTACTGATGTGACTCACCAATATAAACAGGCGCATAGTTGGACTTGACGTTCTCGTCCAGGTATGTGACCCCTAACGTGTAGAGAGGCGTAGCACCGACCCCGTGTAGAAACTGACCCAGCATGAACACAAAGCGATAGTTGGACAGTCCTCCTCTGTCTTTCTCCTGGCACGGGCTGGTGCGGTTGGCCAAGCACATTCCTGTTTGCTCGGGCAGGCTGACCTGATAGGGGGGCGTGCTGAAGTGAGGCAAGGCAAACACGAGAGAACCGAGCGCCATGATCAGCACCCCGCACCCCAGCCAGCGAGGCTTGTGTCCCGTCCCCCCGAAGTAGCTGACGAAGGCCAGGCAGACACAGGCGGCGATGTCGTAGGAGCTGGCGATGAGGCCGGCCTGGTAGCTGCGCAGGTCGAAGCGCCTCTCGATGGAGGTCACCACCGTGTTAATGAAGCCGTTGATGATCATCCCCTGCAGGAAAGAGGCCACACAGAGGAAGAACAGCACCCAGTGAGGGGTGTTGAAGACCTGGATAGCTTTGGGCGTCAGAGCTCCCCAGCCACATAGCTGATCTGTGTCAGTGGAGATCAGCTTTAGCCCCATGGGAGTCTCTGCGTGGGGTCTCGTTTCCACTCCATACAGCTGCCCCGGGAGCGTGGACGCTCCAGTGAAGATGCGGGGTTGAACGGAGCCATCGGTTCCAGGGCTGCCAGGGCTGCCGGGGCCAATCTGGGAGTTCGGGGAGCCGGGAGTGTCCAGACAGGGATCCCCACTGAGAGGACAGTCCTGCAGGTCCAGGAGCTCCTGCTTGGAGCTGAAGGAGGCGTCAGCATTGAGCAAGACTGGCATCTGAGGGGCGCTGTGAGGGTCCTGTGGCACCGAGGGACGTCTCTAAACTGATAAAACGATATCTTTGCAACTGCAGTGCAGAAAAAGGAAATCAACTGAATTCAAGGTGGATCTGTTGGCCGAGGTTCTGTCCATGAAATGATCTACTCTTGGTTTGCGGACGCCATATGTCCACAGTATTTCTCAAGGCTCTTCAGGCGTTCCTGTTTACCTATCTGTACAGGGCTGTGCAGGCCGGAGGGACTGCTTCATTCTGATGCTGAGTAATTGCATCCTATGGAGGGTAAAATGAGAGAGAGAATACATAAATGAATATGTATAAGTCTCAGGCACTTAAGCTCTTAATAGTTGAACAAATGATGCATATAAATCTGAATGGATCACTAAGTGACACAGCTGAGAAAATGCATAACCAAGTAAAAAGTCTCCCATTCCTCTTTTTTTATTCTTCAGAATTATGTGTGAGATCTGTGATTGTGTTATTGGCTGCTGCCTAATATGATTTTTTTGCCACAGCAGGCAAACACATGCATACACACACTGACGTGGGCATTAAATGAGTCCTGGCGTCTTCTGTGCACGACACCACAGTGAAGCTGAGAGAACGGATCCAGCTTCCTGAAGCATGCTGGGACTCAAGCTATTCTAATTACAATCTACAAAGAAATTATTATCAGCAGTTGCACACAAACACACACACTTACACACAACTTATAAAACCTCAAACAGCACACACACTGGTAATGAAACATTAACTCTGCTCCAGCAAGCACAAACACAGATCACAGATTTCATCAGCATAAACATAAAAAGCAATGTGCAAATCTAACTGCTGTATAACAACATTTAATTTGATTCATTAGTGCCGCTTCGGACATAATATCCACATTTCTACTCCAAAACACACTCACATAATAAACACATTAGGAACATTTTATAAATGCATATTCAACTCATAATTACAGATTAGCACAGACACTATGAAAGTAAAGTTTATTCATATTTCACCTGTAATCTTGCTGCTTTATGCTGAATACAACAGGGTAATTATTCCTCTGTCTGTGTGAATGTTCGCCTGACATTACATGACCTTAACATTCAATCGAAGTGCTGTGCCTATGGTGCTGTAGTTAAAGGTCATTTAGTTAAAGAAGAAGTTAAAGAAGCAGAAAAAAGAAAACGAGTACTTCCATGAACAGACATTATGCAAACAAACTGTGACACATAACACTGTAAATAACTTTTGTGATGCACTGTACATATTATTATGACAATGCATAATTTCAACTAAATGACACCTCTACAAAATTAAGTTTCACAGACACACAAATCTGCTTTCAGGTTGCACCAGCCTTCATTTGTGCATCCACAACGTTTAAAACCTCCAAATACAACAACAGTATTCACATATTAAAACAAATTGTAAAAAAAAATCATCCAAGCTTTGGAAATAAAATTATTTGGTAACCCCTATCAGTATAATATATTCAGCCATAAAAAATAAAAAAATAAACCATGAACACAAAGCTCCAAATATATAAAAAATAAATCAAATTATAATTATTTCGCCTCCTACCTCCATTCCCGCTTATGACAATTGACAGGTTCAGAGCCATTTGAGAGTGTTGATCAATTGGGCAAAAGGGGTAAAACAAAGATGGAGAGTCAGAAAGAGGTATCCTTTCTAGGTCTGAAGCCGTCTCTCAAAGCCTCTTATAGTAGCACTGAGGCAGCACACTCAGACGCCCCATCAGACTGCAGGCAGTCTGGAGGGAGGGGAGGGATCCTCGTCCACATCGTCCACCTGAGAGATGACTTCTGACTGGAACAGAGCTGGAGGTCTGCTGCCTCCCGCTGTAGGTTAACTGTACTGTACTGTTGAATGAGACCTCGACAGCCATCCAGTGACGACCAGACAGTTTACAGTGCACACAGAGAACTAATGTTTCAAACCTGCATTAATTAGCCTTTCTCATATTAACATTATATCCAATCTCAGTGTGTAAAACAATGTCACAGAACTGTCCAGCTTTATGGACCTTTTTAAGCTCCTATAGGTCACTGTGACTTTTCACAGTGTCGTTACAAGATACAACAACAAAAGTAATTAGTTGCATTACTCATTACATTACTTTTAGTTGGTCAGCACAATTCCATAATTCCATCAAAGCCTTGAAACAACCCAGAAGACTCCACACTCACGTCATATCTCTGTTTAACATGGAAACAGAAAAAGGGACGTTGTGATTTAATAATCAGCCAGACTTAGGTTTGGAGGTATTAATTAACCATCAACTACTAGCTTGAGGCAAGTATTGCATGTGCTCACAGTGAAGCTGCAGAGTTCCTAAGTTCTCCAACTTTGAACCAAAACGAGTCCTGACATGGATTGTGGAGGACAGGGAGACTCTGGAGGAGGTGAGAAAAATCTGTCAAGCAACAGTGATATCAGTGAGGTGCTTACCCAAAGCCCAAAGATACTAAAATACCCACCACAGCCGATTCATCATGCTGCCATCTGACCAGCAATACATAAGTATCCACAGCTGCACTCTATCTAGACTTTTACAATAGCTAATATTTATTACTGAAATATTTTTTCATGTGCACATAATGACATGCTGTCTCGCTGCCACTGCTCTTTTCATTGGTTGGTGACAAGATATTCGAACTCATTATTCTGCATGAACATCACAGCATACCAGAAGGTCCTGACGAGCAAAGCTGAACAGAAAATGAATAGGACCATCCGACCGTGCTGCTGTGAGCTGTTGTCTATTCAGTCTGTTTGTCGTGATAAATAGGAGTAAGAAGGTTCTGGAGGGAGGCCAGAGCACAAGATCCAGTTAAAGTCTTATTATGATTCATGGACACGTTAGAAAAAAGATTAGTAAAGCTTCATAAGGCATCGTGAGAGGCAGGGTGAGGGGGAGTGAATGGATCATGATCAGGTGAGGTGGGAGTGTACTGGAAGTTGAAGCAGGACACTCTGTTAACAATGAGGCGAGCTGAGGTAAACCCCTTCTGTCCCGCTGTTTGTTTTTCTGTCCCTGACTTCTTATGAATCAAACAAAGCCAGAAATGGAAAAGTTCTAACTGGGTTATTTTTTTCTTATGTCATTCCCATCTAATTCTCGATCTTGCCTTTTCATTTTTGTTTTCAAAGTGAGATCAGAGCGAGGAGTTGTGATATTAATAAGCACCGGGCTCTGTCCTGCCGTCCAGTTCATTTATCTTCACAGCAGAAACTTATTTGCTTTGGACTGAGGAGTCTTTCCTCCTTGGTGGTAAACAAAGGCTTTTGAAGTATCAAGCGGAAGCCTCTCATGTGGTTATTACACATCTAAGAAACAGCAGACTTGAAAATGAACTCTCAGAACTGTCAATCTCACTCAAAGACACGCTGCTATGAGATGTCACAAGTGACATCTCTTTGTACGGTAGACTCTTCCTTTGCTAAAACTGTAGCACAGGTCAAACTGTGAGACTGGAGTGGAGCTGGGATTCCAGTGTGAGAACAAGTCACTCTGTTTGAACTGAACACTGATGTCATTCCAGGAACTAGCTCTTTGAACACTGAAGCAGAAAAGCATACATCCCTGAAATTAAACCGCAGCAGCATTGGACATGTGGCCTCGTTGACCCTGCGCTTGTTATGAGGCTAATGGAGAAGAGCTGCACAGAACTGTTACTGGCCCCGGTGAAAATGTTCTATTATAAACGACAGTTTGCTCACATATGACTGACTGAGGACAGAATTTCACCAGTTTTGGTTTTGAATGTTCTGGGAAAAAGTATTAACCAAAATGTGCCATATTGATTGGTGCACGTTTGCTCATAACTCAAGTTGAGCAATCTGTAACGTGAGGAGGACTCACATGCAGCTCACAACACAACAACAAGTCTTGAGAGTGTCCTTGATGACCTGAATAAGCCGGTACCGGCCGAGCGGGTGCACATAAGTCACATACACATTAAACAGATCAGTGTACCACCATGGAGCAGACAGGAGATCAGGTGAGAGCCGAAATAAGTCCAGAAACCAGGAAACAGTCCGAGATATAAAACAATCCGACGGGGAGCAGACTATGGGATAAGGCAGAGCCAGGTGGGGGGTCGGGGAACCGGTGAGTGATACAGGACTTACTCCGTTACAGGATGCGTAACGCCACGAGGTCCAGCAAGGAAACACAGGGACGCCAAGGCAGGGCAGCAAGGTAAGTGGTAGACAGGCAGACTAGAGTCTAGCATAAGGAGCTCAGAACAATCTAGCAACGAGTGACTGATCCAGTAGGGTTTAAATACAGTGTTGATTGTGATTGGTTGCAGGTGAGAGCACAGGTGAGCTGATGAGATGGGAGTGGCTAACAGGTGAGGTGAGGCAGAGGCCGGTCAGTGGAAAAGTAGAGAAAGACGGCATGAAGGCAGGATGGTGACAGAATCCTTATTAAACTTACTGGAGACACCTGCTGAACATACCCAGTGAGTTTTGTTTAAATCCCATGAAGGGAGACAAAAAGCTTGTGAGTCTGTGATTATTTAAATGCTCCAGACTTAGTGATACTAAAACAAGTGTGTGGTGGGTCTCACTCCTTCTTTGAACAGACGTGAGTTTGCTCACCTTTGTGAAGCCTGAAATCTGCTCATTGTTACAGCTTTAAGCAAGCTTTACTGAGCTGCTTCCTTCTGCTAAATGTAAAAGGGACCAGATGGGCTGACTGATGCTCAGTAAGCTGGTGTTGGTTTGTTACTACACGCAGCTCGTGTCAGTCGGCGAAGTGTTTGACCTCAGAACTGAGTCTGCAGAGTCGGCCTCACTCTCCTTACATATGTCTGTCTGTTTCTTGTGCTACCTGGCAGCACAAGTACAATAATTCAGGGGGAGCGGTGAAGAATTTCTCTATTAATTTAATGTATCTACACTGTAAAACAATTATATGTTTTATTTTTTATTGGGACAAATATAGGACATGAATCAGCACCACGTATCATAGCATTTATAGCCTGAACTAGTTTGCAATGTCGGTCTCTATATGGGCCTTAAATATACCTATGCAACATCTCCATCTGCTGTACATATGAACACCGTTTTCACGACTTGTTTCCATGACTACATAGATGTCTCTGTTTTAGCCACAGTCCTGTCACAATGCAGCACGACTTCCTCTCATTCACCACAATACACAATGCATCTGCTGTTTTCACGGTCCCTTATTAGATCTTTCATCTCCCCATGTTTTACAGACCAGTTCTGAAATGCTGCTCATGGGTTTGGTTTATCTCCTCCAGTTATTCCTGTCTGGAACATGCCTCGATGCATGAGACAGGGCTGGAGGAGGGCGACTTGTGTCAGTCAGCGACATAACATAAAAATATAACAAAACTAAATGAAAATAAAATCTCAATTGCAGCATTGTGTCTACTGTTTCTACGACTTTTAATGATGTGCAAATAAATTGCAATCATTGCAATCATCATCCCCCAGGTTTTCTCTAAGCAACAGGCTAACTTGTGTTTTGTATGTGAACAGCTAACTCAGTCTTCATCATCTGGCAACATCAGACAGTTGTAGTGTTACACACCCTGCAGTCAGGGATCTGTGAGTTTTCAGCCGACTCACGAGCAGACTTGGTTGTGGACGGGGTCGCAGGGCAGCTCGATCAACGTCTCGTCTGTCTTCCGACTGGGGGCAGACAGGAGACGAGTAGAAGCCGACCAGTTAACTCACCGGAGGCGAGCAGACTGGAGGCGAGCTGGATGAAAGCTGGCAGACTCCATGCTGAGTTTGGCAAGGGAGACGCAAGAGGTAGAACCTAAATGTAGATGATGGAAGCAGAGTTGGTGCAGTTAAAATGAATTAACAAAAAAAAGTTCAAGAAGGTGATGGGATGGTGAGACAGGCAAAGGTCATATCTGGGAAAGGCCAACGAAACCAACAGGGAGCAGGCATGAAACGAAATCCAGTAAGAGGTGACTACACTGACTGATTACACAAGGGAGGAAAAGCTAAGGAGGAACTGGCGAAACTAACTGAACTGACACAGAAAAGACAAAGGCAAGAAGTAAAGTAAATCAACACACCCAAGGACATACCCTTTCGAAATAAAAGAGGAAACAGCTAAACTAAAACCCAAAACCATGACATGTTCAGATATTACACTGAATAAGAAAAAAACTTTATTAACCTCATTGTGGCAAAAGGTGAAGGCATCACCAATGTCAGTACCGTGACATAGCCTCCTGCAGACTTTCACAGCCCCCATCAATATGTGCACAAAATGGAAATCAATCCAACAGTTTATGAGATATTTTAGTCTGGACCACAGTCCGACACCATCACCATCCATACATCCATTCCACTTAAGAAATCAATCTGTTCGCATGAGTCATTCTTGCATGAGGCCCTTTGTATTTTATTTTGCCTGTCTGTGCTTTAAGTACAGACAGAACAGAAGGATATCAAGGCTCTTTAATACATTAATAAACACATGGGAATAAGCACAATACAACACTAGAACCCAGGTGAGTTCCTTTCTGTTGTTCTATCCAGTTCCAGTCAGTGTTCCAGCATGATCCAGCCCTGCAGGGCCCCTCTGACACTTTGGGGAATTAATGGGAACGGGACTGACAAAGTGGGCACTGACTCAATAATGGTCCTTTGCTTGGCTGCAGCTTAGAAACAAACATGAACCAGGCCCTCGGGCCACAGACAGCGCTGCTCATTTACCCCTCACCTCATCCCGACTGTCTGCTCTGCTCATCATCCTCTTCTCGTCTTCTCTGTCTGCTTTTATGATTCCTCATAAATAAAATGGCAGTCAAACAGGGACAGAAGGGGACACGAGTGCATTCATGCTCAACAACTACACATCACAACAGGCAAATAGTATAACATTTCCTAGTCTGAATAAATATGAAGCTCCTAGTTGAGGCACTGAGGAGATTGAAGACCATGACACTTCTACTACACCTGAAGTCTATGTTCTGTTCAAAGACTAAATAAGGAGTCTGCAGTGTATGTTAAGATTAACAAGCAAACTATGAGACTGGGTCCTCTGTCAGCGACCTGGGCTGCATCCAAACTTAGGAGGAGCTCCAATAGCCTTGAAGATTCTGGGCAAAGGTAAATGCCAGAACTAGATATCTGACCGGGAGGGCGCTGACATTCACCTGAGAATAGACTGTTTTTCTTTACACAAGAGCCACATCTGTGTCACGGTGACAATTCCTGACCCTATTTTCTGATGCCCACAGATCTAAATGCACTTTAGTCAGTGTTCCTATTAAAACACCAGCCAGTGAAGCAGTCTCTGAGCTCCTGCCATTCAGGCTCCAACAATCAACTCTCTTATTGCTCTTTCAAAGTCACTCAAAGTCACGCCACAGAGCATGATTGGATGTTAACTGCTCAATTGCAACTTGCATTTGTTTTGTTTCTCTGTTCACTCATTCAGGTTTTTCCTTAGAGTCGTCCCCCGTCTGTTTCAAGCTCCTGCCCTACATCTCATGTGGCATCATACAAGCCAGCACAGTGAAACCAACTGGAAAAAACAGCTATGGAACAAACCTATATGGATTTCAGACATGTTAGCACGGTCTAAAAGGCAACTTGTTCAAGAGGAAACATCCGTGTGTGTGTAAGATGAGACCTGGAAATCTGTCGGCAAAGCTTGGTGCTTTCTGACTGAGACTGACTGAGAGGGAAACTACTGTGTGAAAGTTTGTATTGTGAAAAACCAAGAATGCTGGTTGTCACCATGAGGGAAAACAGTAACTAGACATTAGAAGCAAAAGTCTAGTCAGTTTAAAAAAGAAAAGGTTCATCAGGTTCATCAGGTTGTGCAGGCGAGATTTGAAGGGAGGATGTGGGTGAATAACAGACTTTCCAGGAACTAACCACACCATTATTTCACATGAAGAAACTGACAGGATCGTTTCTGCTTCTTTCTTATTGAAACTAAGGTTTTATATCTGCTCAGTGAGTGATGTGATGTACAACATGATGTGACCTGCAACCTTCCTGCTCTTCAGCTGATCCACGTCTCAGCAGACACAGGCAGGTGACCTGATGAAACAATGCAAAGACTAATATTAGAGCTAGTGTGGTATGTTAACACATGATTAGTGCCATGGAGTTTTTATCACTTGAAAATTGCATAACTCAACAACGCAACAGTGCATGTGGAGCGTAGTCTGCACCATCTGCTTCTGTGAACTGGGTCAGACGGTCTCTTCAAATTAGACTGCATTAGTTCTGCTCTACGCTCGTCACCAGAGCGACAGGACTGTGCTGTCAATACAAGAATCTGATGCTCCACATTTAATACGGCCGGCGATTTTTACATTGTGCATCACACAGGACTGATTGAAATCAGAACACATTTGTCGTCAGTTCGTCATTGAATCGCTGACGGAAGCATCGGTGAACAACCCCACGTAGCTGGGTTCAGAAACAGTGAAGATGAGGTTCCAACTTTGATGAGATGACTGATAGATGTCTTCTGGTTGAACAGGAAGTGCTGAGTCATTGAAGCTCACACACAGAGATGAACTCTGACTTTAGTGCAGGTTACACATGCAAGCAAGATAAGCAAGCAAGATAAGATATTCCTTTATGTATCACAACAATGTAGAGCCCCTCAAACTGAATCTGAAGCACTTTATATGAAGCACCTTATAGTGTCTGGTTTTAAACTGCTTCCTCATATCACTTTCCTCAGTCACTTCTTCCAGTAAACGGTGACGACATGACTTGTACACAGACTGTCAGTAGCTGTCACAGGTGCATTGGGATTTATGGTTGGTTATGCTTGTTGTGTGCCTACATCATGGTCATGGATTCGATCAATGGGAAATGAATCAATGTGTAAAGGACAAGAGATCAATGCTTCTAAAAAGCTTCTGCCCCGGCTCACAGACTAGATTAGAATGTATAGAAACAGTGACACCACATGTAAAGGATGGTGTCCAGTTCATTTACATTAAGTTTGATTTAGAAAATGAAGGAGGTCAAAACCAAACATAAACAGTATTTTCATTGATTATTGATTGGGATTTTGTGACATCACAACTAGTTTGGAGCCAATCATGGCCCAGTATGCAACTTACGCGTGATATGCATATCCAATTTTCCTTTTTTGTCCAGCAGTTTGTCCAAACATTTGAAATGATATATATGAATATATATGAATATATATATATATGAATATAATAACTCATATGTATTTTTCAGTTGAAGGTGAAGGAGGTGATTTTATACTATTCTAATTTACTATAACAAACATATCAGACCCAAATTATTCACACCAGAGTATTTTATGTATTAAAATGTGTCTAGGGATGTTTAACAATTCTGACTTTATATAGATGTAAAATATCATGTACATATCACCTTTCTATAGTTATACCACAGTATATCTGTGGCCATTCATAAATTCAACAGATGCACCATCTTTTGAAAGTAAAACATAACTTACTCACTTATGATTTATAATCCAGTGTTTAGTTCTAGTCTTAGTTCTAACTCCTTTGAAGCACATAAGAGTCAGAGATATGCATTATGGGAATTCCCCCAGTGAACAGTCTGTGACACATGGGGCTCAGACTCAGCTCAGTCTCCACAGAGTGCATCTGTGGGTGTCGGACCATAGCAGTGAACAGGAAACAAGCCTGCAACATGACAGACGACACGTAGGACACCACCAACATCTTCCAGCCATGCAGTGGTTTACACATGGTTTCAGAAAGCTGCCAGTCTGTCTGAATGTGCAGTATCAGAAGCACCAGTGCAACAAGAAGAAGCACCAGTGCAACAAGAAGAAGCATCAGTGCAACATGAAACATTAGTGCATCATGAAGCACCAGTGCAACAAGGGGCACCAGTGCAACATGAAGAGGCATCAGTGCAACAAGAAGCATCAGTGCAACATGAAGAGGCATCAGTGCAACAAGAAGCATCAGTGCAACATGAAGAGGCATCAGTGCAACATGAAGCATCAGTGCAACAAGAGGCACCAGTGCAACAAGAAGAAGCATCAGTGCAACATGAAACATTAGTGCATCATGAAGCACCAGTGCAACAAGAGGCACCAGTGCAACATGAAGAGGCATCAGTGCATCATGAAGCACCAGTGCAACTGTGGCAGGTGTGAAAAACACATTACTTGCAGATTCTCTATGATGGTTGTATGTATCAGGATGTGACACTCGGCCACTGGGTGGGGTCGTTCGTCCACTCTGATGGACACTCAATCACTTGCGAATCTCCACGTTCCAGGCCCGAGCACACGTGGGGAACACGGGCTACAGGCTCAGTTAGAAGTGAAGCCCATTGTGTTGGTGGAGACACGGGTACGTGTGGATGAGAGGAGGCTCCATGTGGAGGATGAAGGCGAGCAGATGATGAAGATGATGCACAAAGCACTGATTGATGTTGCACAGACAGATGCACATGATGAAGCGCAGCAGTGAACCGACATTGATCATTGATCAGTGCAGGTGTGACAGAGTGAATGTGAGGCCATCGGAGCCGCAGACATGTGGACGGATGGAGGCTGCTGATGCTGAGCTGCACCGAGCAGCTTCATCCTCAGTCATAGCAAACAGACAGACTTACCTTCAGTCGGGTTTTCACTGGTCCGGGTCTCCTGCTCTGATCCTCTGTCATCGGTTCTGTCAGATATGTGTCACTGATGATCGTATCGCTGCTGCTTCAGTGTCCTGCTTTATGAGGCGAGCAGCTTGGAACCGCTGTGTGAGCCGTGTATGGAGGGTGATTAGTGCCACCACAAAGCAAGCGGTGGGAGACCCGGAAAAATTAGAATGACTGAATGAATAAATTAATAATAATATTAATAATAACAATAATACTTGACAAAAAAACGAGTAAAAGAGAGCACACTATACCTATTTTAGCATCTTTATATTGTCTCTTTTAGAAATGATTTTAAAAAGGTATTGCTAGTTCTTAACCCACAGAGTGTAACAAACACTCTGAATGCCCTCGACTCTGCCTTATACAGATTTATATTTGACCATAACTCATTAAGTCCCTAAGCGACATATACTAAACATCCTGGTGTGGTGGTCATGTGACAGGAAGTGACTTCCCCCAAATGGTGCTGTGACCTGTAGCAAAAAGTGAAGGAAGGAGCTAATTTCAAAAATTTTGGTTTTTAATACTAAAAATATTGATACCACTGTTCTGACCATATTTCCGCAACAAATCAACATAAAACAATAAATGTGTGTGTGTGTATATATATATATATATATATATATATATATACACACACACACATACACACACAATATTAAATAAATTAAATGAATTACTATTTATAAATAAATGTTTCTTTAAAAACATCATTATGTGTTCTATGTTCTCCACTTGGTCTGTGGTATATCCCCTTGATCCCCTATGATTATGATTATTATTATTATGATTATTATATAATATTATTATTACTATCAGTCAAGTCAAAGATGTATGGTGAGGTGGTCTTCTCTTACTATGGACCAAAACTGTGAAACAACAACAACAACATGCCCACAAATATCCACCTTGCAGCTCCTGTAAATCTCTTTAATGACCTGAAATTAAATTGTTGCATTTTTTTTGTTTGCTACAGCATAGCTCTACATATCTGCTCTGCAAGCAATTTCTATTTTATATTTTGTTGTTGTCACGATGGCGCCCCTTGGTTTTATATTAAGTAAGTGATAGTAGGTCTAAGTAGGTGGAAAATTTTTGGTTTTGATTGAAATTTCTCAAGTCCTAGATGGATTGTCTTTAAATTTGGTACAGTCCTATGGTCTATGACCAGATACCTGCATAAAAAAATGATATTCTTAGTAAGTGCTAATAAGCAAATGTTAGCATCTTAACACACTAAACTAAGATGGTAAACATTGTCATTATGAGCATGTTAGCATGTTGACATTAGCAGTCAGCTCAAAGCACCACTGTGCTTTAGTATTCACATTCTCAATTTCAGTTAAAAAGTACAATATAAAAATTGTCTATTACAGTTAGAGTCCTGTGTTCAAATTTAACTTTATTTGTATTATTAACAAAATGTAATTACATTTGGTTACTTTGTGGACTCAGGTTTTATACACAAAACATATGATCAACAAATTATATACAGATAAAACTATCCAGCAGGATATGTAATGTGTAAAATAAGTATAATCATTCAAATGGCCTCCATCCTAACCAGACTTAAAGTAAATTTAGGTAAAATATGTTGATTATACTAATGTAATTTTACTAAGTACAATTTTGAATTTATGACTTTCACTTAGAAATTAGGTGCCCTAGGTCTGATTTTGCATGAGGGGTCCACATCACTAAATCTATTCCTGTTCTTATCCATTCATATAATTTCTGAAAAAACACTTAGAGACATATATATTGAAAAATGCTGCCTAGTACAGACAAATATCAAACTAATTAACTCTTTAAACTCATTCAGTATGTTGTCTTCTCTATTTGACTGTCTCCCGCTGCATCTTGATCTTGGCATTAATCACCCTCTATAGCCAAGATTCACAGGATACAGAGGAGTTTCTCTTGTCCAATGATGTTCAGCTCCTGTGGTGCTATCAGCGCTGGACCAATTGCTGAGCTGACGAGTCAACAGACGAGTTTCCACTATGACTGATGAACAGCTTTGTGGCTTCGCCTCGACCTTAACAAAGTTCAAAACAGACAATTCAAATATGTGACCTGCAGTATTTCATGTATTTACTCCAGTTACAGGGAAAATAAGATAAAGTAAAACCACCACAGTGGAAAATTTGTTTTGAGATGAGTTTTGAAATGTGAAATATGAAATATCCACATTACATTTTGGGGAACTCTGTTAAAATGTGTGCTACATTTGGATGGAAATGGACTAATGATTTAAACCATCCTGTAAATCATCCTTCCCTGTCCATCTCTGGTCCTGACGTCCTCACTGGTTCCTCATCACCGTTTGCTGGCTCCCACTTATTTCTTTAACCCGCGTTTAAAATTCTCCAATAGGGAACAAATTCGTGGCTCATGAGATCCTGGAGTGAGAGCAACAGCGACCCCTCTGGTCAGTTCTGAGACAAACGCCTCTGCAGACCTGATGGCAGGACTGATGATATCTCACATCGTGTGCAGTGGCTGGGGAGAGGACCTGGGCTTGGCGCAGTTCACCAGTGAGCTGCCAGGGGGCAGCAGGTCACAGTGTCAGCCAAACCTTCAGCTGCTCCAAACAGGAGCACATCCATCCACAGTGGAGGAACATTAGAAACAGCAACCAAACAGTTAATTGAATTAATTGACTGAGAAAATAATCACGAGTTATATTATTATATAATACATGATTTGATTATTATTACTGATGCATCAACATGTGAGCAGCATTTTAATGATGAAGCTGGTAACAAAGGAATTTTACCTCGTTTGTATAGTTTCATTTATAAGAAATCATCATACTGTATAAACCAGTCAGAGGGTTTGTATTAATTGTTTGCAATAATGATATCTATCAAAAAATGTAGTTTAAAAAAAAAACAATATTTCCTCTCAATCATAGTGTGGTTGAAATATAAAGTAGGATTAAAATGGAAATACTCAATATGTACTCTATGTGCACTTTTGTACTGTTTATGTGTACATGTGCATTAAGGTATGAGGGAAAGTGATTTAAAAAAAACTTTATTTAGAGAATAACGTAGATTATGTTGTGGATCATTCTTTTCTGCATTTGCATGTTTTCTGGATTTCTTCTGCACCTACGTGCCTCTTGTCTCTAGTTCTTCTGTTAAAGTTAGTTTTGAATTTATGGACCAGACATGCATTTTTACATAACATAAGTGAATTGTTTTATATCATCAAATCAGTGTTTCATCCTTGTGCTCATGGGGATGTGTTTGAGCCCATTTTAAATCATGCGCTCACATCAGGAAGAGGCATAGGGGCAACACTGTCGGTATGGGGGTCCCATAAAAAAAATAGAGCCATTGTCTCATTCTTCATGCAGTTTTTTTCAGGGTGTTTATGAATGAACATCTTCTCAAAGTCTCTGGGTTTTTTCCCTTAATTGCAAATTAAAAGATCACTTGATAGTCCTGTTGGCTCTAGTGGAGAATCTGGTTTTATGGATTTCCAGAACACAGCAATTACATATTAATCATGGAGAAAACAAAAATATTGTAGTGGTTCTGAGACTGTTTGTAATTGAAATGCATGTTATTTTACAGCCAGTTACTAAACAGAGTTTTACAAGTCATCAATTATTTTTCCAGAAAAGCCAGAAAAGCCATGCCTTCATAAAAGTATGAAAGCAATGAAGGGTAATGATTTATTTTTGAATGGAGCTGCAAAGTCAGGAGAAAAAAACAAAAGAATGACTGAGTTAGTAAATGTCCACCAAGGTGAGCAAAGGCCTTCAGACCTGTGTGGACACGTGATCAAACCGCTTTCAAAAGCTCACCTTGTGCATTATGTCCTTTCATTGCTGTGTGAATGTATGTGAGTGTACAGGATGTGTGTGTGTGTGTGGCCTCATTGTACCTCCACAGCGAGCTACTTCATTTGTCGTGGAAGAAACTGCCGCCTGGTTAACCATGATTAATACCTGCTGAATAGTTATCTGTGGTTTCGGCCGTGAAGCGCCAGGTCTGCTGTTGTGAACCAGCACGGTATCTTCATTAATCAAAGCGGGTGCTGCTGTCTAGTTAGCATTCATCATGGGCCATATTATGATATTCAGATGATTGAGTGTGGAGCAGCGTGTGTGCTGAGCTGGACATGGAGAGAGAGGGAGCGAGAGGTCGAGCTGGAGAAATCAATGGGTGCAGGGAAAGGCTGTTCTCAGCAGTAAGGGCCGTGGAGATCTGTCAACCTCCACCCCAACACTGGCCTAACAGCGGAGGAGACAATGATGTAGAGCGAGGGAGGGAGAATTGATGATCGACGCCAGACAAAGAAGCAGGGGAGGATGTGGATCGCATACACACACACAAACACACACAAGTGAAAAAGACAGAGAGCAAACAGGAGTCAGAACAATCATCCACAACACAGGAAAACAGAAGTCAGGACATGTACTTATGTTTTGAGCTACTCGTACTTTAATTCCATTTTATGCTGCTTTGAGGGAAGACGTTTTTACTCCTCTATATTATTTTAACACAGATACAGTAAGAAGCACTATCTGCAACCATAGCTACAGATACAGGTTACAAGTTTTGTGTAATACAGAAGATCAGCTTGTAAAGTATGATGCATTATTGCATAGAACCACCACATAAACATCCCCAAGGTCACTTAGGAAATATAAAGATCAACAAACTATGGCAGGTTAGAGCAAGGAAAAGTCCTTGCTAAAGTACTTAAACCATGTATGATGTATGTTTAGATTCATTTTCTGGGTTACAGTTGGATCAGTCAAGCGTATGTCAGGTGCTGTTTTGAATGGTGTTCACCTCTGTTTAAAGGTACTCTGTGAAACCTGTCTTTTCAAACAAACAAAAATAAAAGTGTTGAATGTGTTTCCTTCCTCTGAAATTTTTTGAAGTGCTGATTTTTTCATATTTAAATTTCATATTTAAATTGAATTGTTTGCATCCAGCCTTTGTTGCTGCATCCCTTGGTACGCACCAACCGGCATGAAACCAACAGCTGGATGTGAGTCACCCCAAGTACATGATCCACACTGAAATGGTCCCTCTCACAAAAACACCGTAACACTCCCACTGCAGTATTTCCAAACCTTGCCAGCCTTCTTCTTCTTTGAATATATGTCCGGCAGGCTGTATGCTACTAAGCGTAATGTTGCCCTCCACCGTATTCTGCTCTTTAAACAGTTGTTGTCTTTCAATTCTGTCTCTACAGCCTGGAAGAACGAGGCCACAGCGACCTTGTTGTAAACTGATGACTTCATTTCTTCTGTTCAAGCTGAAATGTATAATTTCCTTTTTCACTGTGTCATGAAAAATAGTCTACCACTATTTTCTTCCTTCCACTTCCTTCTTGCAACTCATTGCATAAAACTACATTCTTTGATAAAGCTGAAGCTTCCAGGTCTTCCCAGACTTTACATCTACATTTTCCTTTGCAAGACTCTTTAGCTTTTTAAAAAAAATCTAATTACCCTCTCTGTCCCATAAGCCTCCTCTCCTTGTTTATCTTTATCACTTGGTTCTCTCCCTGTGCTTCTGCACCGTTCTTACTGTCACTTCCTGTTCATTACATGCACACAGTGTCTTTTCAAACGACCATTTTCACAAGAAACAACAAAATAAGAACAATATAACAAATACATTGAAAAAGCAAACTTTTGTACATTAAAGGAGTTTTTTTCCCCCTGCTGTAGGCACTCACACACACACACACACACACACACACACACACACACACACACACACACACACACACACACACACACACACACTTTGTAGTAATAAGTCATCACAGTCCGGATCAAACGCAGCTCTTTACTACCACAGCTATATTATAACAGTTGGACGTCCACTCAGGTTATTGCTCCATCTGTATAAAGAGAAGATGGGGAGGCCTGGGAAACTTTACAGTACTTCTTTATGAGCAGCAGGCACTCATGTGCATTACACGGCGTGGATAATGTGCTGTGTAAAAGTGATGGATTGCTTACAGGTGAGTGATGTAATACTCCTCAAATAATTCTGTTTAAGCCTGATGAATATCACGATCTGAATCTGTCCATCTGCTTTATTGGACAGAGAGCTGCTGTTGGTACAGCTGAGCACAGTGATGATATTCACAGTATTAAAAGTGAAGAGCGATATTTTTAGAGGAAATGCAGAAGAAGAAAATGTCATCTTTACAGGATGACTTCTCTTCTCGGTCCTGATTGGACTCCATGTCTCGGCATCCTTCACTTAGACGTGTGGACGCTGAGCTCAGGCACTTCTCCATGTTGAACACTAGAGGACCCACTCTGCTCTCTCTACGTCTTCTCCTCAGTCCATCACTCCCAGTACGAGATATTAGTTGTCCCCTTGAAAACTGCCCACAGTTTCTCCCTGTTCTTTGTAATTGAAAGACTATTACTCAGAGGAGACAGTGGATGCAGTTTGTATCTGTGCAGGCTGTTTGTATCACTGCTGTACTCACTTATTGACTCTTAACTGAGGATAAGTATTATTACTTTTACATTGATCCTGGTGACAGATAACAGCTATTCCACAATAGAATTGTAAATGAAGAAGGGAACTAGAGACAATTAGATGAGCTTGTTGTGGTTTCAGGAAACATAATGGATAAATGGGCCTTAAACTACAAACCTGCTTGTCTGTTTCTGCTGTTTTATCTGAGCCACCAGTAAATGTCTTTACATGTTCTGAGTCAGGAAACACTGCGAGGTGGATGTTCTTGTTTGACTTGCATGAATGGGGCCGACTTATCGTGTGGAGAACCAACAACACTTCTGCCCTCAGAGTTGTGGTTGGTGAAAACTTTTAAATTTTCAGAGCCAAAGTTTAATACTTTTTAGGACATTTTAAAGATCTGTGGGAGACCTGCTTCTGTTTGAAGGGTTCCAGGAACTCAGTATTTTACTTACTCATATAGCTACACATTTATACAACCATACAGACTTGTAGGTATATAAGTATCAATAAAATAAACTAGAATAAAATAAAATAAAAAGGAAATCTCTATCAAGTTAAGTAAATTGTGCACTGCAGTTTTAGCACAAAGAATTATATGAAGACCAGAAGTATCAATACATAAATACTCCATTCCAAGTAAGGGTACTGCTTTTAAACTCCTGCTTAAATAACAGTACAGAAATATGAGCTAAATGTACTTAAAGTATGAAAAGTAAAAGTAAAATGGTCTCTGCTGCTGATATATTATTGTGTATTACATGATTAGATTGTTAATACAGCAGCATTTTACTGTTAATTTTACTGTTACTACTAAACTGCAGTTTGGCTGTTCAGGCCTGTGGTTCCCAACCCCAGGGTCAGACCCTCCAAAGGGTCACAAGATAAATGTGAGGGGCTGTGAGATGATTAATGGGAGAGAAAAAGAAAAAACACAGTTCGGGTACATAAACTTGTAATAATATTTTTGGACTTGATATCTAGACTTTGCTTTTTTTGTGAAATAATTTGACCTTGTGAGACACAAAAATGTTTAGGAACCACTGATTTAAATTTGAACAATACATCATATTTTACAAGCTGATCATATTTCAGGTGACCTTCAACTGACTATAATTGTGAGATATATGTAGAGGAGTGGCGCAGTGGTTAGCACTGGCCCCTCACAGCTAGAAGATCCCTGGTTCGCGTCCCGGTTAGGACGCCTGGGATCTTTCTGTGTGGAGTTTGCATGTTCTCCCTGTGCAGCGTGGGTTTTCACCGGGTACTCCGGCTTCCTCCCACAGTCCAAAAACATGCTGAGGTTTATTCTAAATAGTCTGTAGGTGTGAATGTGAGTGTGTGTGTTTGTTTGTCCTGTGTGTGGCCCTGCAATGGACTGGCGACCTGTCCAGGGTGTCCCCTGCCTTCGTCCCAAGTTGGCTGGGATAGGCTCCAGCCCCCCCGCGACCCTGCAGAGGATTAAGCGGTATACAGATGATGGATGGATGTATACGATATGTCCCTCTGAAAAATAGTAGCAAGCAGCCAACCTGAAAACTGTAGCACAGTACTTGAGTAAATGTACTTAGTTACTTTCACCACTGACTAACTGTATATTTCAGTTGGTCAGATACTGTATATCCTCTGCATGTTTTAAATCTGGCATGCACTCTATCATCCACAGTGTCACTCATTATCTCAGCCACTCTCTCCTCTCCTTCATTTCTCCTTCAGTACAGAGGTGGGACTCTGTCTGACCTCCCTCGGCCTTGGCAGACACTCGCCACCAGACGCTCAGTCACACAGGACGTGCTGCAGGGGGGCGCGATGCTACTTGGTTCCAGGTCACCTCATCTGCAGCCAGCGACTCTGACAACGACCTGGAGGAAGAAAAAAGGCCAACAGAAGATAACAAGTCTGATCTTCATACTTGTACACATCAGCAGCCATCTTGAAGTGTCCTCCCTGAGTATGCATGGGAGCTAACTAGTCAGTCAGGATCTATTGGATGTCAAGACTCCAACTTCCAACTGAAGCCTGATTTCAGTGGGCCCTCTTTGATGCCAGTGTCAGTATGTTTTTGTTGCCTGATGTCCTTTCCTTGAATCACCTCTGCTATAACCGGATCAACCCTGTGGGCTCTGGGTCGGGGACACATTTCTCTCCCTCACTGTTGGAAAGATAAATGACATACGAGCAAACATCATTCCCTCTTTCCCTCCACTCCAAAATTTTGCCCGGAGAGTTTTTCTTTTTTCAATCTCATTATTACAGCTCACAAATCTGGTCAAACCTCCTCTGCCCCCCTGACATTGGACCTTGTTCTGTGTTGCCCCAAAAGTCACAGAAAGTCTTGGCTCTCTGTCGTCCTCTGTTAAACCTTCCCTCTGTGATCTGGGCGTTTCTGTGGGCCGGCCGTCGGGCCTCCTGTTTCTGCTGAATGTGTTTGCATGGTTAATGGTGGTATCAGTGTTCAATCAGCGACTGTGCATGAGCGTGTGTGTGAATGGGTGAATGCAGGGATTGAACCACCAACCTTCTGATGGGTGGAGGACCACGCCACCTCCTGAGCCATAACTGGCTTTCAATAAAATTCAGAATCCAGGTTGAAGATTCTTGTATTCTTATTCTTCTTTCTCTTGAAAGGTGCCGAACAAAATCAACTTGTTATTATTATTAAGCTATTTGACAGCCAGGTATCAGACTAATGGATAAGAGGTTTAACAGACTTTATTTTCTGGCAGCAGACTCCTAATGAAGACATCCTGGGATGAGTCCACAGAGACAGAGAGAGGACATTGATCAGAGCCACCAGACTGAAGAAACACAGAGACAGGGAAAGGTGAGAGGACAGAGCGGAGAGAATCAGTCGGCTGATTCAGGAGGACGACTTTGTTCAATTCGTACAATATCTGTGCATGTGATCCGTCCCCCCACTGTCTATGCGGCAGGAAGCAGGAGGAGGAGTTTATCCTAAAGTTATTAGAGCAGGTGCGGTGCATTGAAAATCCATTCAGTGTTGCTGTCACAGCGATTCTCTTCCATTGAATTAAGAGGGGTCAATCCCACAAATCAAGAGCTTACGCTGTCGGGAGACAGAGGACTACCTGCTCGCTGCTGTACACAGGCCTACAGCACGCACGCACACACACACACGCACACACACACAGTCAGAGTATAGAGACAGAAAGAGACTCTATGCATATGCTTTTATTACTGGTAATCAATCATATTGATTTTGATATGTACATTTTAAAATGGCTAAATAGTTTCACACCAGGCTCACTTGGTCACTCTGTCTCTCAAACACACTCTCGTTCTCTCTGTCTCTCTCTCTCTCACACACACACACACACACACACACGCACACACACACACGCACACGCAACACACACACACACACACACACACACACACACACACACACACACACACACACACACACACACACACACACACGCACTCACACACACACAGAGTAAACCCTGTCTTGTCTGACCATGCGGTGGTTTCGCACCACTGCAGGAGGAGAGGTTTTGATTGTGCTGAGTGGAACGATCTCGAGTTCGGGGACCTTGGCATTCATCACACACTCACGCACACACACACACACACACTGCAGCAGCCCCGCGGCTCAGTCCCTTTTAATTATTACATGGCCAGCTGATCAATAGCAAAGAGGCTAATCCTATTTCATCCCTTCATATTCATTTATGCCGGTGTCAGATTTAAACTACCTGTGCTGTGCTGTGACATCACATTATGTACATATGTGACTGACTGTGTGTGTGTGTGTGTGTGTGTGTGTGTGTGTGTGTGTGTGTTCCTGCACAGGCACATGCTGATGGTGTGCATGTTAGCAGTGTGTGCTGAATTAGAAACATTAAAATGTTAAAATATTGGGAAGTTGTCTGGCACTTTATTTGCACCCCACCTGTTCAGCATTTATGAGCAGTATATAAAAACTTAATGAATTCTTTGTAATTCAGTTCAATTTTATTTATTATTACAAAATCACAACAGACGGCATCTCACACTATAGTGTAGGTGTAAGCACATATCAACACATTTGTAAGAGTGAATTAATGCATTTGTCATCAACTGTGACTCCTCCAGTGAAGCACATGTAATGATTATGATTGTCAATATCACACAATACAGTTGCAACATTAAAGATAAAGATACTTTATACAAATATGAATTATTAAGTTTTTGTTCACTATATTCATTACATTTATTTATTGATTCATAATTGCTTCTTTTTCACTCTCTGTGACAATTGAGAAAACATATCTGCTGTTGAAGGTTATGATATGCTACTGAAAGTTCTGACAGAAATCCAGTAAGTAAACCTTGAGTTAAGAGTTTCTTTTTAAGGATATAAAACAGACTGCTTCATCTCGTTTGGTATCTTGATAATGTCTTGGCCTCATTTATTGTTTTGTTCCATTGTATTGTTTATCCATTATTTTATGTTCGTTTTCATTACGGCATTAAAGTATAGGTCATTTATTTGGCCCATTATCAGCCTCATTAAACACATTAGAAACAGTGACTTGATATTTTGTGGATATATAGAGGAGTTGAACTTACTTTTTTATTTTAAAATTTATTGAACTAGTAAAGTCCATCTGGAATGAAATGTTCTCCTCTTGTCTGCTATATCTGTTACCTCTCATCTTCTGCTCTCTTTTCAGAAAAAATCTGAAACCAAAAGGAAGAAATGTATATTTTATATTTTTTGGTTTCATGATGCTGCCCTCTGCAGTAGTTTCACCTGAATTTGTCAGAATACGCTCTCATGTATTGGAATAAGCCACCAAACAACAGCAGGGAAAAATCCATGTCTAACATTACTTTGCAGGCTCGATAGCTAATTAGCTGCTCAGCTGCAGCACATTAACATTGCAAATGTTACTTTGATCCTTACTCTTCAATACCAACAACATGCTGTCTGTCCACGACATGTAAGCTACAGCACAAGTGTGATCACTGTCTCGTTCCCTTTGGTGTAACAACACAGACAGAGACACACCCCTGATATTTCCCCAGAGAAACCCCTTTTCAGCCTTTTCATACTGAAAAATTAGAAATACATCCTGTTGACATTATGAACTTGATTTCAGTAGATGACAGTGTCTACTGTACACTCAGCTCATGCACATCACTGCAGGCCCAGATGTACTGTACATACTGTATTATATCCAGTCTCCTCCCTCACACCCCCTCGGTTCACTCTGCAATTGAACTCAATTACAGAATCCAGCAGCTCTTCGAGGCGGCAGCATCTCCCAGGACTTCAGCAGTGTTTGCCTCAGCGCTGTGAGCTTCCTGAAATGTTTCTACAGCTGTGTGTGATGCAGTCGAGGTTTCAGTTTACTACACAGGGCTGACCCCTGTGCTGCATGTGTAGTGAAACACAGTGCTCAGTTGTCAACACTGAAATTGTAATCTCATGTGGTGCTGTCACTGACTCGCACTGAGAGCACGGGCTGATTGTGAGCATCCACAGAAAAATCACACTGTGGGATGAATATTTCATACAAACACATACAAAGTTATGTCTGTGAGCTCAACCTCTGTCCATTCTTATATTTAACCTCCTTGTTGTTGTCTCCCATAGTTTTTAATCACTCAGTGGTTTCAGTGGTTTTCATCATTTGGCACCGTGTGAATGCACATCAAGTGTGACTGCACCCGGTCTGATAATCCTGCTTACACTGCCAACTAGTGGTGACAACATTATTCTTCCCAGATAACCCCCTGTCAACCTTGCAGATGTTATTAACCCTGCACGCAAATCAAAACTACAAAGTCAAAGCTTGAAACAAAAAAGTTGCACATGCACAGTAAGAGTGTTTTTAATCATCAAGATTTAGCTAGAAAGTCTTTCTTGTCTTAATCATTTCAGGGCAGATGTTTACATTCTTCAATATTAAATATTGAACTATATTAAAAAGGAGTGACAAATATTTTATCCACCTCCTTTGTTTATCTAAATGTTGAGTGTGAAATGAATAACTTACAATCTAATGCTGCACAAGAAAATCAAACCACAAATACTGTCAGAAAAAATGACAGCACAGTATCATCAATTTAAAAAACAGTACAATATATTCTCTCAGTGTGGATGTGGTTGTTGGTGGAGGTCGTTGTTTTGAATGAGAAACTGATTGGCTGATCGACGCTGGGTATGATGAAGACATTATTCATGACGCACTCTTTCACAAACGTGGAGAAATCAAATAGAATGAGAGAGTGGGAGTGATGAGGGAGTGATCTGGACCATGGCCAAATGGTCCGACTCTTTAAGTGTTTCCAAGATTAGAAACCAGCGACTCACTTTTTCCCTCAGACCACTCAGTCACTTCTGGTTTATTTCCCTGTCATCGCACACACACACTCATACATGCTACATTTTTGCTCTGCTTTATAGTGAAGTGGCCGCTGGGGTTATCGACCTGAGGCCTCACAGTCAGAGAAACACTGAGGGAAACAAACAAATTCACCGATGCCATGTTCGTCTGTGGCATCTTGATTCTGTCTGTGTGTAAGTGACCTGCTCTCACCCACAGCAGATAAAGGCCCAGCCGGTGGTCGAGGAATGACAGAGATAGTGTCCAACCCTGAGGGCCTTTAAATAGACCACGCTCATCGCTGACCGTATCTCTGCCGGCCTCTTTACACAGTGTGACCCCTAGTCTGTAAAATTCAACTATACCCCCTCCCCTTCATCCACCAGGTGATAAGTGGAGACTGTAGGCTGTAAGTATACCATTAAACACCATGCATTTTACAGCACAGGTCACTCAACATTTCAGCCCATGACCCAAATAAGAAAATGATTGTCCGGCCCCAGGTCTCAGGCTCATTAAAATATATTGGTTTTCATGACACAGAGAGACCCACCCACAGCTACAGGGCTGTGATCTGCTCTGATTCCTGGTGTAAAGTTTCAGAAACTAGTTTAATGAGCTATGTGACTGGCTATTACAGTATACAGTACATTATCATTCTATCAGTTCTTATTTTATTGGATCATCAGCACAGATGAAAATGAGAATGAAGCAGATCACTCACGACTTTACAACAGATGTTACTGATATAAAACATGTCTTAGAACCAGAAGAGTACAATCATGTTGTGGCTCTGTGAGGTTGTAATACTTTTTTGTAAAGAATAAATGATGGATGAAAGTCATAGATCAAAATCAGCTTTTGATCTTCAGCTGTCACGGTGAATGTATTAATTGGCCTGGGTGTTAGAATAAAAGACTCTCCAAAACTGACGAGATTTTACAAATGTGATTATTCCAGATGGAAACAGATGTGATCCTGAATTGTTAAGCTCTGTCGCTGGTGTGAAATGAGTAATGAGCCCGTGTGGTGGAGATGGAGCAGGCTGGACACACAGACCAGAGACATAAAGAGCAAAAGCACACGGAGACACTGGTGCATTGAATTTAAAATGCCATTACAAGTGCTGAAAACTGAAATATTATCAAGGAAGTTTTCAATCATAGTTCCACTTTTGCAGAGGCGATACCTCTGTAGAAACAACTGATCCTCTTGGTATCCTCCACCCTCAAAAGAAAAGGTAGAATGATGCATATTAACATTTAGAAGGCTTTAGTCAAATCGGGCATAGAACTACAACTAAAAGAGTAGAAAAGTAGAATCGCCATTCTCAGTTCTTCTCTTTGCCTCAGGGGTGCGCTGTGTGCTCCACATGCAAACACTCTCAGCTGCTGTGTAAATGAATGGACGTGAAGAGGACAGCTGCTGCTGCTGCTGCTGCAGTCTTGTTACAGGCACACAGGGAAAAGGGAAGGAAACAGGGAAAGTAATGGCCACAGATTCTTCAATTTAACTCCCTATTGATTTCTCTTGTCTGTACCTCACCGGTGTCCCGGTCGTCTGCTGCAACAGACCTGACAGACAGAGAGGAACTGTGTCTCAGTTATAGCACCAAGAAGAAGGAGTTAGTTAGAGACATACATCTTCAACCTTCAATCCTTCTCCTGGCTCGCTGCCATACTGTACAAGACTTTTGGTGCCACAGTGTTTGTACAGAACTGGGTCTGGAGTGTGTTAGCATTTCATTATTCAGAAAAACAGTCTGATATGGAACTTGTGAATAAACTGCAATTCTCAGTGCAGCGAAGCAAATCCACTGATCATGTGCCACTGATACTGAGTTATCTGGACTGAGAGACACAGAGAAGCAACCTTTGATTCTCAGTGTATTTGTGAGCCTCTCTCCCTTCGATGTGCTGCCAGGTTTACAGTTGGGGCCTCTCCTTGTGTTTGTGCTGTGATGCCAGGCAGGTGTTGGGAAGCAGAAACCACAGTGGGAAGTCTTGGCGTCACCCGGCAGATTTACCCTGAGAGTCTGCATCGGGAAAACACTCCTCAGCTGCACACCGACGTGCTCCCAGCTGTGTGAGACCTCACACTCCTTTTTCCCTTTGCTCCACACTCCTCTCTCTTGATATCACTAACATGACTTTTCTGTCTATCTTTGTACTGTACACAATTGCACACAATTAGACACAAAGCAACTAAATTTTGTATTACTCCACATCGATTAGTGAGGAACTGAGGTTGGTGTTGAGGAAGTGGTTTGCACTGTTGCCTCAGAGCATCCTGGGTTCAAAGATGTCTGACAGAACCAGATGGTCATAGTAGTTGTCTTTGTATATGTGACATTTTACTGAAGAAAACATATTCTTCTGTTAAGTGCACTTCCACTGCTTTCAAATGAAGCGGTAGTCTGACGAGCCTCGTACTCTCTGTCTATCTTTGAGGCTTCTCCCACCAATCAGCTCTGTTAATTGCAGTGCAGCAGTTAAGGACCCTGGATAGCTCACATTATCTTTATTTACCGGCCTAATTGTCACACTGATGGCAGCCTTGAATGGAGCTCTGCAGCAGTGAAGACTGATCACTCACTCAACTGAAACACAGAACATCAGGGACACGCTGATATATGATGATATGGATGGGTGTCGCAAGGTAGGAAGAGTGTAAAGGAAAGAGAAAGAGGAAAGGCTATAACACAAACGTTTACGGACTAAAATTAAACTGATGAAAAAGATGCAGGAGGAGAAAAAGAAACTCAAAAAGAAGCTTGTAAAGACTTTGCTAATGATGCTGTAGAAAAAGAAGAAGACACAGAGTTTGTAGTTGCCAGACGGGGAACTGCAGTCAGTGCTCATGGAGATGTGTTGGGATGCTATAACAGACAAGACAAGAAGAACGAGAGAAGCAAAACGGATGTGGAGGCAGCAGATAGTTAGGAAAAGGCAGTCGGGAGTCACCACTCAGGGCTAAAATATTAATATTCCTCAGCAGGAGAGACGAGGTGGCCGTGCATATTAGCCCTGTGAACAGCAGTACCGTGGAGCTGTGTCCCTATAGTACCACTCACACACACACACACACACACACACACACACACACACAGTATAACTACCATTGATTTTAATATTTCGGCCCACTGCTAGTTATAAGGCACTCTGTCCTTTTGCTCATGCTTTTATAGTGTGTGTGTGTGTGTGTGTGTGTGTGTGTGTGTGTGACAGGAAGGATTTTGAGCACATTCATCCCCACACACACACAAACTTGCAGGCTTTTGTCAAGTTGAACAAAGCGAATCAATGCAAGTTTTATTCTGCACCCAAATGCAAACTGAGGGAACGAGGAGATATGGCTGTGGGTCAGTGTGTGAGTTTTATTGGACACAACTGAGTAACACATTCAACCAAACATTCCTTGTTCTGAGGTTATCAAAATAATAAATAAAATCAGAAAAGTCAAATTAGAAAAAATCAAAATGTGACCTATAAATGGATGGTACAAAGCAAGCAATAAACCAGGAAGCCTCTGTAAATATATTGTTCCATTGCTCAGTGTGTTTGAGATCAAAGCTGCCACACACATGCTCAGTCAGAAACACAGCCTCTGATTGGTTGACAAGTCAGGAACACAGCCCCTTACTGGCCGACTCCATCCAAGGTGTCATGTGACTGCCAGTGAAAATCGAATAACTTCAACATTCAGTGTTGGATTTATCATTATGGATTTATTTTATAAAGTCTCTAAAAAGTCACTGCAGTTCAAGGCTGGATTACAAAGCTTCTGATCAGGATGTGATCACACCAGAGCTCTCACTGGAAAGACACAATGGTGTCCTTCTGATGTTAAGTCTCAAGCATGCAGCATCCTATAGATATTTAATATGTTGTATTGAAGATATTTGTATCCAACATTGTGACCCGACATTGTTAATCACGTTGTCATTGTTTATTACTAATGTAAAACAAGTTGGAGTTAGAACTGTTGGCAGAACTGTTTTAATTTGCCAGAACGTCTCATAATGACAAATGTCAATTAATTCTGTTCACATAAAATCAAACCGGACCAGGCTGTCACAATCGGAAACTGACCCCATCCATGTTATTTCCTACATAGACTCATCCTTAATGTTACATCACTCGTTCTCTCTCTCTCCAGCCACCTTCCTCGGTTGTCTCTTCATATCTCTACCTGTCCTGTAACAAGCTGCACGAGCAACTGAGTGCCCATTACTCCGCTGACTGCCTCCTCAAAAGCCCAGTGCAGCAGACACATGCTGCTAGTTTACACCGCTCTGCTCCTCAGAGGAGGACGGTTGTGTATATCAGAGAGTGTGTGTCAATGCTATCACTACCTGACTGAAAGGCTGGTGTGCCATCATGACGCTGCCAACTCTCCCCTGTGCCCCAACAACGTCCTCTTTACCAGCAGCAGGAAAATCCTCTTTGCATGTTTTTTTTCCCTTTCCTCTCCTCTCCTCACTCCTCTCCTCTCCTCCTCACTCCTCCTCTCCTCCTCTCCTCTCCTCTCCTCACTCCTCTCCTCCTCTCCTCTCCTCAGTCCTCTCCTCTCCTCACTCCTCCAGTCCTCTCCTCAGTCCTCCTCCTCTCCTCTCCTCACTCCTCAGTCCTCTCCTCAGTCCTCTCCTCTCCTCTCCTCACTCCTCTCCTCCTCTCCTCTCCTCTCCTCCCTCCTCTCCTCCTCTCCTCTCCTCTCCTCACTCCTCTCCTCCTCTCCTCACTCCTCTCCTCTCCTCTCCTCTCCTCTCCTCTCCCTCCTCTCCTCTCCTCTCCTCTCCTCTGTCCTCTGCTTTCCTCTCCTCTGTCCTCTGCTCTCCTCTCCTCTGTCCTCTGCTCTCCTCTCCTCTGTCCTCTGCTCTCCTCTCCTCTCCTCCACTCCTCTCCTCCTCTCCTCAGTCCTCTCCTCTCCTCACTCCTCTCCTCTGTCCTCTCCTTTCCTCAGTCCTCTCCTCTCCTCACTCCTCTCCTCTGTCCTCTCCTTTCCTCAGTCCTCTCCTCTCCTCTCCTCTCCTCTCCTCTGTCCTCTGCTCTCCTCTCCTCTCCTCAGTCCTCTCCTCTGTCCTCTCTGTCCTTGCTTCTAAATGCACCTTTGAGCATTGCTGTTGTTGTGGCTTTCTTGAAGGTGGATGTTTTCCTTTGGTCGAGTGTCAGAAACAGTGACGATCACTCCTGAGGGTTTTCACACTTATGAAAAGACACAGACACACACACACAATCTCTCTCTCACACACACACACATGCACGCTCACACACATCAGAGTGTGTGACTGAGCTGTCTGCTCCCTCCTGTCGCCTCATTTGTTTCTGCATCAGGCTCGCTCTCAGAGGAGGCCTCGCTTCTGCCCTTGTCAGCAAACATCAGTTCGCTCTTTCTGCTCCTCTCGTTCTCGCTCCGCCTCGCCGTCTCTTTTTCCTCTCACTTTCACTTTCTTCCTTCTTTATTTCCCTGCTCTCTATCTTTCCCTACATTGCCATTTATTACCCACACAACCTCCTCCATCCCTTCAGTCCATCTTCTTGCTGTTACCATACAGTAAATCTCGTCTTTATTAATCTCTCTGCTCTCGCTGTCTCCTCTCGTTCTTGTCTCTGTGTTTGAGGGTGTCAAAGTTGGAGATGGACGAATAAAAGAACAAAGGTCGAGCATGCATCTGAGATGTTTCTTCTTTGAGTAAATGACGGAAGCACACTGCTGTGGTGTGTGTTTGTGTATGTTTGAATGAACGCTGTAGGTTCTCTTCACAGAGGAGCTGTTCAAGTGTGAAGAAGAGTCAAGCTGGAGCAGAGCGGCGAACAACATACAACAGGAGTGTTTGTGTTTGTTTGTGTGTTCAGTGTTTAGTGGTTGCTGTGTACAAACACACATGCAAGAAGGAGAAATGAAATGTATCACTTGATCAAGTTGCTGAGTTTAAACACTACATACAATCACTCTCTCTCTCTCTCTCACACACACACACACACACACACAGTCTTTACTTATGTCACTTTTGGGGAATTTACTTAGACTTACATTCATTTCCTGGAGACTAACCTGAAGGAATACCTGACCTTAAACTAACCCTAACCTTAACCTAACCCTAACCTTAACCTAACCCTAACCTTAACTGTTGACCTAAAAATCACAGTTTTCCAAATTGAGGACACCACTTTTTGTCCTCAATTGCACCACCGTCCCGAATCAACTGGTCTTGAATCTAGTGTATATCCCCAATTTGGACATAAGCGAACCCCCCCCCCCCCACACACACACAGGGCACACACACTACGTGCCCTAACTATCCATCTACGTACTTTATTTTATCGCTCTTACCAGGAGCACTGCTCCTACGCATTTCTGGCCCTTCCTAGTTTCCTGCTCCACCGTGCACAAAGTGGAAAGACAGGTCAGCCATTTCTCTTTTCCTCTAAGAAGTCATTCATCATCATTATTATATTTCAAAGTTGATTTATTGTCACTGTTTTTTACCAGTTGGTCATCCATACTGAAACAGGAGCTGGTATTTGACTCTCTTGGTGAATTCTTATATCTGCATTTGTTCCTTAAAGGAGGATTAAGATGTGTGACAGTCACCACACTGAATGTTCTGACTGGCTGAGCAGAGCGAATGAATGTTTGATGTAGGGAGGGACATTTTAGGTCAAATTACCAACATAATAGGCCCACAGGAAGTCGTGGATGTTCCCAACGTGCTGCAGGATCCCCATTAGTTTCTGTTTTATGTCTCAGTTCATTGCTAGAAGAAGTGTGACGTTGCCACTGTGATGTGAACAAACATTTTGTCTTTCACACTCACAGTGAAGAACTTCACTCTTTTTATACATCTGCATGGAGAACTTCCACAACGATGTTTAAACATCGACAATAGTCAGTTACTTACAGTTACTATCTGCATTCATAATTTATTATGAAATATCACCAACCCAGTTGACCCCAAGCACAAAGCTAAAACACTGTAGAAGATTGAAAAACATGAATATTAAAATCAGCAAGAATAATAACACTGTCATATTGTGACATGGTCAGTGAGAACAGGTCTGAGAGCTCTGTGATAAAGGAGCTGTTTGATTTAGGAAGACAGTAAACTGAAATAAACAAAGTGGGTTGACACCATAAGGAAAGTCAAGGTATTCAAAGCAGGAGAATTCTCCACAAGGTTCAGGTAAGGTTATTCCTCTAAATTACAGCCACACCACCAGGGAAGTAAGAGGAAATGCGATTGTAAAATCATCATATTTCAACCAAGTTGCAGATGAATGAGTTGTTACCTTGTTGTGACCTTACCATGACCTTTAACAGAGCTGTTTTCATGTAGATGGACGTCAAATGTGCCAAATGGACTTATTCAAAGGAGCAGAATAACAATCCTACGATCACTCCTGTTTTTAATGTCTGTGTTTACTTTCAGTCAAACTCACAAGTAAAATTAAAATTATTTGCAAATCTTCCAGGAGCTTGCACCAAATATACATTGTTTTGACAGCATTTCCTGAAGCTCTGCAACAGAGGTGGTGAGTGCAAAGTTAGCATGACAGAATGAATGAGGTTGAAAAAAAATCCTTCTCTCTAGATTATTTTTGGAGCATTTTATTGGACAGATATCAGCAGAGAGGCCGACAGGAAACGAGACCAGAATCAGACTTTGCAGGTCTGTGTTAACCCTCCTTTAAACTGATTCAACCATCAGTCCTGCCACCTGATCTTTTTCTTACTGTACACGATCTGTATGATTTTAATATCTATCGATGGAAGTGACGCCTGCAGTTCCTGATTTTCCCCGCGCCCCGTCCCCCTGCTCGCCGCTCGCCCGGTGGAGGTGCTGAATGGCTTTGAGCTGTCTGAAGGTCACAGTCTGGATATATGGATGGATGTCAGGGCCGGTGCAGCAGACGGTCAGCGAGTTCAGTCCCATATGTATGTGAATGTGTGTGGGTAAGCTGGAAATAGAGAGGGAGGTGATGGGGGAAGGGTTGGATAGAGCTGAAACGAAGGAGAAAGAGAGTGAAGGGAGCCATCTTTCCATAACCAGAGTACTGTATAGTCTCTCTCTCTCTCTCTCTCTCTCTGCCTGTCTCTTGCTGTGGTGCTCACTCTCCAGGATAGATAGAGGGCATTCATTATCTGCCAGCCCGCTGGGACTTCCCTCCTCTTTAGGATGCATCAGGCAGTTTAAACCAGGCCAATCAGAGCAGTGGGGGAAGAAAGGGTTATACGAGGAGGAGGTGCGTGTGCAGTATGCGTTGGGGGTGATCGTACAAATTGAACCTGCCATTCACTGTAACCATGGCGATCCACTCACATGATGCGACACAGAGCGGCGCGCTGTATTTAAGGTAGGTTTCTGCTTCTGTCCGACGTGGACACACTGCAGAGGTGAGGTGAGCGGGAACAACACATCCCAGCCGGGTTTGTGAACAGTTGGTGAAGTTATTTTACTTCTTGTTGTCCTTAACATCTGTGTGGTAAATGCACACATTTTTCAACTCCACACTTCCAATTTGTATCACACGATGACATCACTGTGACATCATCAGGGTTTTGTTTTCTTGACAAAGCTGCGACAGAGCCACAAAGTTGTACAACTGTTCGAGTAGTACAAACCATAACGATTAAGCTGATCGTCATGTGCAAAACTGTGTTTTGTAGCCTCCAAACCAAAGAGATGACCCTACTGACACCATAAGCATTCATTTTTTACAACTTCACAGGCAGAGTAGGACCCGTCACAACAAGCAAACTGATGTTCATGTATAAAAATGGTGGAATGGCTTTTTAATTTGGCACAGGTTTGTATTTTAACATGCATCTTACTTTTGTTTATATGGTCTGTAATTATACATAGTACATTACTTTTTTCATGTGTGGCAGTTTTCATCATTATGATAATGATGCACATACACACAAACATACACACACACACAGACTTAATTATACATGGTTTTACTTTAATTGGTGAAATTATCATTTTAATTTGGGAGCTAATAAACAAACTCATACACGCACTAGTCACTAATCATTAATTTGTGCCACCACATCCCCACTGAATAAGACATCGACTCTCCCTTGCCACATCTATTGTATTTAAGTGTGTGTTTGTTTGTGTGTGTGTGTGTACGTGTGCTCACAGTGTCACATCCATGTTAACAACACATTTATTCTGATCGTACATAGTAATGAATGATTAATTATTCCCAGCTCCAATTATCATTCCATTACTGCACACACACACACACACACACACACACATAAATGTAGAAAACACTTCCATGACGTAAGGGATAGGTGCCAGCAGTGGTTCTTTGCCACTTTCTGAGGCTAATTGGGGTTAATGAATGTAACTGGTAAGTAAAAGCACATTAACTAGAATAATTAAGAGAACCATTGGTGTTAGTGTGAGTTTGTTGGAAACACTGAAGGAAATTACACAACCCATCAAACATTTCCTACCGACTCTGTCAGACACTGAAATGAGAGAGAATTTATATGCTGCAATAAAAAATGTAGTACCTTTCATTTTATCTATTTGTTTTAGCACCTGATGGTTGATTCTTGCAGCAAATGAACCGACTCTATGAGACAGATGGATAAAGAGATGAATGGATCTTAAGAAAAAAAAACTCAACAAGGAAAGACAAGATAGAGAAACAGTCTGCAAGTTGGATAAGCAACAAGGAGACAGGTGAGAAACATCTTAGTCAGGGGGAAATCCTGCACATCATCCTGCATAAGAATGTTCAAACCCATATAAGCTTGCCCACAGACACACACACACACACACACACACACGCTTGAGCCAGAGACAGACAGAGAAAGATAGATAGAGGAGGCTGACATCACATCCATTCTGATAAGCGAGCGCTCGGGGAGATAATAAGCAAGCTGGGTGAGATAGACTCGAGTCCTCAGATCAACATGATCCACCCCTGAAGACCAGAAGAGACGAGGGGAGGAGAGGAGGGATGACAGGAAGCAAGGGATAGGACCCAAATGCAGAGGCAAAGCTAGTGCAATTTTCATGCAAAAAAAACAAAAAAAACAAAAAACAAACGGTTTGTCTAAAAAGGCCAAGAAATGCACAGAGGAGCAGGAAGGAATCACCACCAGGCACCAATGTCCAGGAAAACGAAACAAAATCACTGGGAAAAGGCTGAAACACACAAGGTACCAAGACAAACTGGTACAGAGTCAGGGAACACACAGGCAGGAAGTAAAGCAACTGAAACAAGAGGAGTGGAGAGTGTCAAAATAAAACAGGAAACTGATTCATGCAACAAAGACCAACATAACCGAGGAACCCTGCAACTTTTCCCTCAAGGACAGTGGTTCAACTTAAATTTAATCTACTTTATTTTGGGAGGTCCTGTGATATTTTGGTGATATCAATATTTGATTCTTATGGATCAAAAAGACACGTTGCAATATTGTGATACTGAAAAATATTGCAAGGGAACACGAGTTCTAAAGTAGTTTAGATGGGTTAGAGACCCTTGAGGAGCTCTGTAACATTCAAATGTGATTGTGATTGTCAAACCATCTCTCACTTTGAAAAAAGGGTCAAGGTCAAGAGGTGAAGACAAGTGTGCCATCAGGTTTCTTCATCCTGAGGAATACTGATGTCTGGGAGTTCAGTGGTCCACTGCCCTTCTGGAAGCTTTATTTGCAACAGACAGACAGATACTAAAAAGACAAGTAAATCTGATTGACAAGAGCTGTGACACTGTTGACAAAAAAAAAAATACATAAACTTTTGCCCTTCACCTCAAGGTGTAATTGTCAGTTTTCCTTCAGCACAGAGCCGGGAGGACTGGTTTGTATATTAGAATCTGATCATTGATCTGAAATCTGAATGAAATCTAGAGGGATTTTACTTTGTCAAAACGGACTACAACTATACTACTTCAATGATTTGTGTTCTATACGATGAAAATATATTTGAACTTCATCATTACATGTTTTATGAATATAAAACAGCACTGAATGGGGTCAGCAGGCTGTACTTGCGTTGATCAACATATTTTCCTTGCCTGGACATGTTAGTATGCCTCTGTGTGTGTGTGTGTGTGTGTGTGTGTGTGTGTGTGTGTGTGTGTGTGTGTAGCAGCCTGTGCAGAGACCTCCCGGCTGCTCTTCCATTGACTTTCACTTTGGCTGATACAGGATGTCAGTTTATCAGTCGATTGAACGTCTACCAGCCCTTTATTTATGACACGCAGGATGAAGTGTTGCTGCTCGCCTTTTCTTTTCTCTGAAGAGCAGGACGTGAGAGAGATGGAAGGAAGGAGGTCAGAGGAAGGAGAGGTCTCACTCCCTGTTAGACGTCCAATGAATAAAAACACAAACACCAATCACAGATACAGAGAAGATAAAAATCCACTGTCTTTAATTACCTTTATTAACAGCTGAAGAGCCCAAACAGAAGTGATGTAGAATTTCTGTACTCAATGTCTTCAAACATGTCATCAGCTCAAATGCAGGTTTAGAAGCAACCTGCTACAAATTAGGAAAAGTAATGAAAATTAAAACATATGAAACAATCAAACGGGGCCCTGGGGTCATTTGAATCATTACATATCACAGCATGTAAAAATTAAAATATGTATAGATATAAAGAGTGTGATGGTCTGTGCTATGCAGCTCAGGGTTGAAACAAAGTGGAGGAAGGCAAATATCAATGATTGATAAAGAGAAAAAGAGCTAAATCTTAGAAACTACATTAAAATATGTCTTCAAGGAGCAAAGAGCAGCAGATTAACATCACTGGTTTGATTCCAGCTGGTGACCTTTGTTACATGTCATGCCTCTCTCCCCAATACAGGGAAACAAAATGCAGAAAAAATAATCTAACAATAATCTAAAATTATATACATAAATGCTTCTTTAAGTTTACATGGACATAGTTTCAGTGTATTTGTTTGCTTCACCGTAAGACGTTGTTCAAGTGTAAAAGCAATTCAGATGAATCCAGATGCATCATATTTGATGACTCCAGATTTCTCTGCCGTTCTTTAGCTCCAAAGAAGACAATTCAACTCTCATAAACACACATGCGTACATACACACACTAAACATACATTCGGCCTGATGCTTCTTAGTATATCACACCAAACTACTTCACTGAATTCTCTTCTATTATTGAATGAAAGCATATTACTGTCATTTTTCATTTACAGGGGAACGCAATTCACAGTAAAAAGTTCCTTTCCCATTAATTTCCCTTTGCAGAATCTGCTCTTTTCCCCCCTGGGAAATAGGGAAATAAGGCCAATAAACAATTTAGACAGATGCTCCATCAGAGCAGAGCTGAGGAAGTCGCGCTCCTTATTCAGATCAGCTTTATACTCGCGACACTAAAGTGGATGTGGAGGCATTTGATGATGGGACATTGTGTGCACGCTATAAATCTTACTATAAATACTTTTAGGGGCTGAAGTAAAAGTATTTTATCAACTTTTTTAACTGGAAAAAAAACTTTCTGCTAATAATAAATGTATTAACATGTGAGGAATTGTCAGATTCAAAATTCAGACATTTTAATGACAGTGAGCTTATTAAAAGTAAAATTAAAATTTGACAATCTTACTTTTTAAAAATGTTTTGGATGCAAAGAGCACATGAACACTCAGTTCTCAAAACCTGACAGTGACAAGAAAAAGCTTTGTAGCAGTTTAATTGGGGTCTTTTTCAATCAACTCCAGTCAGTAACAAGTTAAACTCGTATAGCTCCTCTGGTAATGCGTAGATGAACTTATGGACCCTCCACACATGATGGAAAACAAACTGCATTCATGCAAATTTATGTTTATTCAATTTAATTTTTTTTCTTTATTTAATTATTCATTCAGACTTACAGATGGTTGAGATAAATTTCAGAGATCATATTGTTACAGTATTTCCCACCACAACATCAGCATTTCACCCGCTCTTTGTCAAACTTTATGAAGTGACGTGAAGGAGCGTCTTTCTGTCAGGCCACACATGAATAACTGATCTTTATCAGTAAAATCAGCTTGTTATAACTCCTCATTACATTTTTTTAATTGCAATTCAAGAAATATGCTTCAAAATTTGGTCGTGTCCAGTTCCTCTTAATCCTCTCATATTTCCAAATATTCCTTATGATTCTTGGTTTCCGCCCTGCGGCTCTACCATTATACAAGTGAGATTTAAGTTATTTGATTTTATATTTTTTGCTTAGTGCTTTTTATTATTTGTCCTCATATCCTATTCTGCTTTATAGATCTGTGCTGAAAGTCTGAATCTTCTAAAATAACTTTTAAATCCATCTCTGGAGTGTTTTCAGTCTAGGTTTGACCTGGTGGCTTCTGTTTCTGGAGATGCAGCCATGATTCATTTAAACTATGTTAAACTTTTAGTTAACACAGTTTAGTGTTTTTGCCTGGGGACAGAGGTTAGGAGTCAAGAAATGAAATGGATGTGACGCACTGGATGAAGAGGAGGATGATAAAGAAGAATAGAGAAAAGGATGAAAGATAAAAGTGAGGAGACGGTCGTCAACAGAAGGAGAGAAAGAGATGAGTCAGAGGCTGAACGTTGAGAAAAGGAGCCGTCCATTCTTTAAAGAGCCATGTCAGCCAGAGCTGATGAATATGGTCAAACATCAATACAGTGTGAGTGATGAGGCCTGGCACCATGTCGTTACACACACACATACACACACGCACACACACACAGGGTTGCTTTTCACAGTTGTATGCACTCACACACCACTTAGCAAAAGTACCACCTCCTTTTCTTGATCCCTCTAACCTCCATTTCAATTTCTATATTAAAATGCCTCCCATTGTTTTATGTGAATTGGCACATTGCTCCTTGTTCTCCAGTGTCAGCAGGCTGATAAATAAATCGATGCACAGTAAAGGGCAGCGTTATCATATGCCATGATGGGCCAGTGTACTCCACAGCGGCCGGGTCATCTCTCATTCTGAGTCTTATTCGCTTGTCCCTGAAAGAATTCGCATAAAGCTCATCTGCTCATGTCATGGCACAATTTTCATTCAAGGCTAAGATAAGACTCCTGGCATTATTATTTTTAACCATAACCTGGTTAAAACAGATTTTGAACTTTACACATATCACTCATGTACAAAAATAAACAACTATAGGCCTAACAATGAGCCTTGAGGAACCCCACAAGTTACTTTCAATAATTTAAAATGAACTTTATTTGCAGATGAGTCCTCCACAAGCCCCATAACTGCCAGTGAAGTAGTGCTACCAGCTCTAAAACCATATTCCTCTTCATATTGTATATTTGTGCAGATCTCATCGAGCCCTCTGTAAAATATCTTTGTCTCAGACATATTTGAGATAAATTGCATTGTGTTTTAGTAATGCATCCCTGGTTTACAGGTTGAAGTATGATGCCTTGATGGATCACTTCTGCCCTTTTCTTGTTTTTCCCTCTCTCCACTCGCTCCGAAACATTGAGAAGATGTAATGCCACTGACTTTTAATAATCCCACAGATTTAACGGGTTGTAAACACACCGAGGTTTAATCAAAATCGCTGTCGGTTTGTTTGTTTATCTGCGGGTTTATTTGTAACGTGTATGTTCTGCTTGATTTCTCCATTTCTGCGGCGGCACTTCCAGTCTTGACAAGCACTGTTTCATCCCAGTGTAATTGCACACACACCCCTCTCCTCCTATAATTACTCACTTGCTCATCACACCCGGGACATGAAAAACAGAAAATGACCACATCTAACATTTCCAGCAGCGTGTGTCATCTCCATCGCGTCCCCTCCTCCTCCCACCCCCTCACACTCTCAAATGCCTCCTCTCCCATTCGTTAGCATAGCATCTTCTTTCCGCTCAGCCTCGGCCTCCCATCTATCACGGTGGACCAAGGCAAATGGAGCTTTCAGCTGAGTGGTGATAAGGAATCGCAGCCACATTAAAACATCTGTCACACCTCCAGAGCCATGCGTAGTTGGTGATACAGCAGCCGGCGAAGGAGAGCGGGATGAAGGAGCGAGAGAAGGAAGTTCATAGAATGTGAGGAGTGGGAAATGGACGACAGAAGTGGGATCCAGACCAATACATTTGTAAAATTTCAAGGTAAAAAAACTAGACTTACAAGTATAACAGGGTCCAAGCAGGAGGTCAACACAACCCACTGGTACTGAGGTGAAGTTAACCCAGTAATACAACAATTCTATATCGACCCAAACAGCTTCAAGTGATTTTCAGTGTGCACTTCCTTCCTTTTCATCCACCACAACCACCACATTCTATGTTTTAACAGCAAAGCAAAGACTTCTTCAGCAGCATATATGAATTTCAGGACGAGCTTTTATTAACGTGCATAATGAGTCAAAAACATACATACATGTGCAAAAACATTTGCACTAGTGCTTTTCTTACACTCGATGCCTCTGTAACCATACTGCCCTTTTAGAGACACACACACACATAAGAGCATGGATCAAACACACGTTTTAAATAAAAGAACAATAAAAAAGTCTCTAAAGGACAATGCAATTATAACGGTGCACAACAAAAAATACAAATTCACCAAGATGAGTATCTATAATTACTTACCTAGCTTGTTTTACACATTTTGTGAATTACTTCAATGTCTTTTGGGTAATCTGTGTGATGGAGATGAATCTACACAGTAACTAGTGAACGCTGTGTCTCAGTCCAGTTATCTCTGTGCAGGAGCTTCAATTTTAAACTGAATGAGCAACAGTCTTTCCATTTGTTTGTCCCTCTGCATGTGTGTGTTCGGAGTGATCAATGCACAGCTACAGCTGGTTGAAGGGGACCAAATCCATTGAACAGTTGATTTGGTTCCATTTTACCAGCTTTAGCAAAGCATTTTAGTCTGGTCCGACAGAGAGGAGGAGGAGGAGGAGGAGGAAGGGAACAGACAAGTCTGGGACCTGAAAGAGACACAGCAAGAAGGAGGAAATGATAAGAGAAGGGGTCGTCCACACACATCAAATAAGCACTCATTGTAAATGCATGCACAACACACACGTGCACGCATGAACATGCAAACGCTCAGTGAACAGACATTGATTATCGGAGGAGACGTTGCCCTTGAAAGAGTGCATGTTACTGCACAGAAAAAATATCAAAAAAAGGGATGGAAGGAAAAGAAAGAGGAGATGAAGAAACAGGGAGCAGGGCCCGCAGAGATAAGAGAGGAGCGAGTATAAATGATGGTTGCAGACAAACTTGAGAAAACAATGAATTCATCACCTAACTGCCAATACTGCTAATGAAGCCAGCGGATAGGACAGCAGGAAAATTAACTCTCATTGACCTCTAGCATTATGTGGAACATCTCTTTCTCTCTCACACACACACGCTAACGTTCACATATTTCCTCTCTATTCTCATCGCTCTGTTGTTCCTGTATTCGGGTTTTTGTGCCACGGTTCGACCCTGCTGCCTGAGCCTGGTGGCACAGAGATGACGTCCTGTACTTGGAATAACTCATTACTATATACACTGTAATAACTCATTTCCTGGTTCAATTAGCTAAACATTGAATAATTAGGAAATAAACAGTCTGGAATCCAACGTTTTCAGATATTCTTCAGTCTGTCACAAATTCACAAACTTTTTTCTAATCTGACACGATACCCTCCTCTATAGTTGACTACACTTTAAAAAGCTTCCAACCTCTATAATCAATATTCTTTTATTAGTAATGGATCAAATGACAGTGTGGTGTGAAAAGGGCAGCTTGTAGTGACAAACCCAGAGAGAATCATCACCGATGTCAGAGAGTTGTTTTTTTTTTTTGCATGTGTCAGCTCATTGTTTTGGTTTTACGGTTTTAATTCCATCTGACCGTTTCCATCTTCAGCGCTCTGATAAAGCCACTGTCCAGCACCGAACAGCCGACAGATGAAGTTAACATAGTGGAGCATTTAGCAGCTGAAGAGACTTTTTTTGTCAGGAGTTTGAGAAGACGAGTGAGTGAATATTGGATTTACATTCATGTTACATACACAGTAGTGCTTAGTTTACAGCTTGTTTCTGTTCCCAAGTGACTTAAAAACAGTTCATGCTGGTTTGAATGATAATTCTGATTTATATTCTATATTTTTCTAATTGTTAATAAATGCCATGAAAATAAAAGTATTGTGTGTCGAGCCAAAGCCTGACATGCAGATCTTCTTCCTCTGTGCTCTGGAGCTCTGTCGTTGGTCAAAAACTGTTAAAATCACGTCAGTGAGCCTCACTGTTGCACTGGGTGTCATTATGACGAACTCACACTGACGTTTGGTGTGACTCTATCCACATGTTGGAAATACACACTGGCACATATGTATGATAATGCACAGCTGAAATAGCCCTTGACAAAATGCTCCCCCTGTTTTGTATTATTTGTTAAAAACTGCAGTGGCCAGCTGTTTTTTTTATGGCTTTAGGGGTGAGTGAGTATGAGAGACAGACCAACACATTGTTGGCCTTTTCATCGGATTAGTTTTCATCACAGAGAATATGAAAAATCATAAAATGTGGTATTATCTGATTAACGTATCTTCCATGATTGTGTGCAGCCACAGCTTTAACTGAAATGTAACATGTCCTCGTGAATTTCACCTCCTAACTATTTACACCGGTATCTCACAGTCACAGTCAGTCAGTGATTTGTTCATTTTTAGCAGGGGGCTCATCTGGAGCACAGCCTGCCCCCCCACACCACCAACCAACACACACACATGTAGATGGACATCATCACCACGGCATCAAACGTCTATGGTAGAAACTCTCTCTGTAGTCACGTCATGTTTTGTTACAGATGTAGCTCGGTCTGTGTTTGTATTTTCAGCAGCAAAAATGCTACTGAGTGATTAGAGACATATGTATTATAGAAATACTGCAGGCAGCAGTGTAACATTACTCTATGGAGTATACAGGATAAAATTTAGCATAAAATATGTATTTATAGTTTTAGTTTAGCAGTTATTATAGTGTCAAGAGGAAAATGAAAGGAGGATGGGACTGAAAGAACAATGACAAATCCTCCGCAAACAGCCACAGAAAGTAACCTGCACAAACTTCAGTCAGATAAAGATCAATGAGTCAGACAGACGAACATATTCAACTAAACAACCCTTCTGCTTACAAGGGTGATGACATCCCCCCCTCAAATCAACAACTGTTTGTTTCTGTGTGTGTGTTTAAAGGAAAGGACGCTGGGAAGACAGGGGAGAATGGTGGGAGGAAGAAAGTGGGAAGTAGCACACGCAGAAGGACGAGCATCGATGGCCTAAATTCTCTACCTGTCTGAGAGCTGCTGTTGTTCTACCTCTGGAACATGCAGCACTGCAGAGTGTGTGTGTGTGTGTGTGTATTCTGTGCTGTCACATATACAACCTGCGTGGATGTTGTGTGTACCATTTGTGTTATAAATGTCCACATAAGACCGACAGTAAGAGTGGTAAGAGTGTGCACGCGAGCGAGTGTGTGTGTTCTGTGTATTGTGCAAATATGAACTCCAGAGGAGAAAGTGCTACACATGAAAACCTTCTCATAGCAGGATTTTCAGTAGATTAGGGAGAGAATCCCTTTGCTACGCCGTCTGCGCTTTATTCCGGAAATCTGTGGCCCTCACGCTCATCAAACAGGCAACCCTCCTTCACCCTGCACACCTCCACTCAGATCCAACATCAAACACACTCATTACACCCGCAGTGTTTTATCATTAACCTCGCTCAGACGCCTGCTGAAAGCTTCACCGATGACTGCTCTCTCCACATTAAACTGTAAGGCAGCTCCGTCAAGATCAAAACTACAATAAGTAAATGTGTTTGGTGTTCATAAGCAGCGTTGGGAAGTGGCGTGTCTGTGGGCCGGCTGCTGCATGTGTGTGCACTCCTGCATGAGTGCGGCTGCTACTGTAGGTGCCCTCTATCAGGCTCACTGCACGGCTGGAGATAGGCTGACTACTTGTCTATTCTGGGACCGTGCTGTCCGCTGCATTCCTGTCCTTATATTGGAGACAGGGGGGAGGAGGGGGTGAGGAGCGGTGAGGGCTGGGGACAGCTGGACGCCGGCGGAGAGGGAGGGAGAGATGTAGTGGTAAAGACAATCAGGAAGTCACAGTGGGAAGGTCAGTGGGGGTATGAGGTGTCCCCTGGGAGACTTACACAGTACAGGTGGTGTTACAGAGCAGCTGCCAGCCCGACACTATGTACGGCTGCTAGCGGAGGAATGACACTTTGAAACCAGTCCCGCAGTGGACTCTGTCACTCTGGCTCACCGTGATATTTTCATTTCAGAAGTATGGCCTGACACCAGGACTGTACTAATAGAAGCTGCCGTCCGCCGCCGCTCCTATCACTCACTCCGCCGCCGCTCCACTCGCTGACCACATCACATGCTCAGTGTCTCAGTCTGGCATTCCTCTCAGCACTCTCTCTCCTTATCAGGACAAGTGGCTCTCGGTGACGGACTGACTGACTGTCCATCCAGCGGCGTGCAGTGGGAGGGCGAGGTCCGGAAACCTTCGAGAGCAACGCGCTGCGACCGACTCCTGACGGCAGGAAGCTCTGACAGTCGTGAGCCCACTGTTACAAAATAACCATTAAAATCCACTTAAAACTGCTTCTGTAATGCAGCGTTTAAATGAAGTGGATTTAGAGGAAGCGTCCTAATGAAGGCCCTTGTGCATGTCTCATGAAAATGTTTGCCAGTTGGTTATTAGCTTAATGCAAAGCACACTACAGTAATGAAACAAGTTGACCTGTGGTCAGGCTGTAAACTTTATCTTCTCTCGCTGGCTTTATGTATTCCTGCTAATTACCCACCGACTTGAGGCCGAGGGAAAAGTGGGATGTATATATCACACTGAGCGTGGACGTTCAGGGTGTATCTGTGGGCCTGTGATGGGCAGTGCAGAAGTGGTGGAGAATGAAAGTCCATTAGGGGAGATGAGGCTGGCAGCACGGGCCCCTCTCCGCAGTGAGGCCCCTTGTCGCGGGGTTAGCGGTGCTAATGCTGCTGCAGTCCACTGCAGACAATGGCTGGCTGGCTCCTCTTCCACCACCGACCCCTCCTCCCCCTGCATTCGGACGTGAGCAGCACCAAGCGGCTGACTCAGCGCTATTACCACGCCTGATTGGTTGATCAGAGGAGGAGACAGGAGCGTAACAGGACCCTTTATCCTCTGCTCAGCCACTTCCTCGTTTCCTTACTCTCCCCGAAGATAAAACACGTCTGTCGGATAAAAACTCTTCCTGACCTTGTGCGGCTGCTCGGCTCAGGTGTTGTGGCTACTGTAGCGTCCGCTGGACACTGTGGCCGGTGATGATGCTATCTTTAAAGCTACATCCACGCTGTAATTCATAATGTGCAGCAACTTTGACATTATCTTCACAGACATAATTAGCCGGGGCACCTGCTTGACCTTGCGTCCATGTTTGATCCAAGTGTCTCTTTCCACTGGTTTAAAATGCCGTGTCCATTTTTGGTCCTTGAATGCATCTCGACGGGATCTTTAATGTCTCTAAAGGACATCATTAAGCTCGTCTGCAGCACTCATACTTTGTGATTATTGCCGTGTTTATTTTCTGCCGCTCTTGATTTTACCTCAAAATGATTTAATCCTCAAAGCGGTTTTATTCCTTAACCTTTTAATCTAACGGCAACACCCTTAAGACGATCAATACCTATTTAGATGATATATTTAATTATATCCTCTCCTCCTCCCTCACTCTCTCTCCTCCCTGCCTTTCTTTGTGAACCAACACAACATGTAAACAGGCTATGAATGGTTTTTCTTAACTCTTATTTAGCTTTTTAAAAAAAAGGACCAGGGTCTGTATCCTCCATTAATACAACCTTAGTGGACTCTTGGGGGACTTTGTCTTTTCTTAGACCTTGCAGAGGTGAAATTCTTCACATTCACTTAAGAAGGATGACACTGTGATCGTCCTTAATGATCAGTTTATTCTGAGATTTCACTCAGAGAGTTTGCAAGCTGGAAGCAAACAGACTTCCTCAAAGTACATGTGTATGAGCCATTTAACCAGATTTGACCTCTCACCACAGCAACACACCATTAATATCTGTAATGAGATTAAAGAAACATGACAATAAGCAGAGGAAAGATCTGGACTAGCACCGCTGCATGTGTTTTTGTGTGTGAGCTGCAGCTTCAAAATGAAATGGAGGTGGTGTCTAAAGATGCTTATGACAGGTAATATCACTAATTTTCTGCTCATAAACTAACACGAGGATACAAAACTTTGCAGTGCGAACTCCTGCACACAGGCCTGTCACTAAACTTCCAGGGCGAAGTAGAACAAAGGGAGATAAACGAAGACAGCTCGGATAGAAAGAAATGATGGGAAAAGCTTCGGCTTCTCGACTGAGAGGAGATTGGATTAAGAAAATGAAGGGCACCGCAGAAGTTAAATGAAACAACTTAACATGTGCAGGTTTTTAGAAGAACTCTTCTTTTCAGACTGAAAGATATTAAAGTGGCGAAGACGTCATCTCGTTGGGTTCGGGAATGATGTCATGATCCATATGCAGCGGCTGCCAAACTGCAGCAGACCTGCCTTCTGTCTTCACCTTTCTTTATCCCTCTCTCTACTTATGCAGACTGATTCTCACTCTGAACACGCTCCAACGCCACACACACACACACACACCTTCCTCCCACTCTCCTCTTCCTCTCACCACAGTCTCTCCACCCCCTCCCTTAACGAAGCACGGCTGACACTTAGGTATTTCACCATGCATTCATTACAGGCCACAGCAGGGCCACAAACACACACACGTGATCTACGCTCCAGCGTGGAATATGAGATCCAACGCAGTTTGAGTGTGGAAGGAGCTCGGGCGTAAAGATCGCCCCAGTGGACACAGTTGTGAGTGAGTTTGATGCCCGCTCTTTCTAACCCTGGAAACCTTTATTAAAACTGCTCCGTTTGAACGAAACTGGAGGCCCAAGCTAGTTAGAGCCGTCTAGATTAGAATCTGTGGCAGGTTAGCGTCTCGGTAGCTTGTGTAAAGACGTATACGTCGGGACGGGTAAGTGTGATTAAAGAGAGTAAACAAAGCTTTTGGCTTAAAGGAAAAATACAGTTTACTATGGACAGAGACAAAGTAGAGTGTGGACTTATTACCAACTGTTCATCAATGATTAATAATATGGCTTACATAGGTTAAACCTTTACACTTAGCAAAAATAGATAACCACGGGTCAAATGACCATGTGTAAAGAGAAAGGAGAATTTTTTCATCACCATGTTTTGGCCATAAGCTTAAAACTGTGATAGTTTACACATTAAGACTTTACATACAAAAATAAAAAGCAGAGTTACAGATGAAGCTATATAGTTAAAGCAGTTAACATTAGAAGAAGTAGTTTTACCTTATGGTATTACTACTTTTACTTAAGTACAATAAAAAATCTAAATACTTTTTCCATCACTTTGCTTTTCATATGATCCAAGTGAACATTTCTTGAATATTGGGCTCATTTTCTTTTATCTCTGCCCTCTCGTTCTCTCCACTTCGCCCTCTCCTCTCCCCTCCTCAGTCCTCTCCTCTCCTCCCCTCCTCTCCTTCCCTCCTCTCCCCTCATCTCCTCTCCTCCTTTAGGGACCTTGTGCCCTGCAGCTTTATTGTTCCCAAAACAGGCCACCAGAGTCTCTCTTCCTCTTTCTCTTTATCCCTCCATCTCTCCCTGCCACCGCGATGACCTGGCCTCATGAGTAACAGTCCTCTCAGCCTTGTGTCCGCTCACAGACTGAACTCAGATCTGATGCACATACAAACATAATAACCATATGGGACCGATCCCTCGTGCTCCTGCTCACAGACGTCACTAAACTCAGAGTTTCAGTGTTGGTTGCAGCATGCTTGTATACTTTATAGTAAGGCGGACCATCACATTGATCTCAGTCTAACAAGCACAGCACTGAAATTACTCCTGCTGTTATTACAATTGCAATTCTTATTATGACAAGTGTTATTAACAGCATACGTACATGCACCACTGTGTAAGTGCTTCTGTGACACGAGTAGTCAGTGTGGGAGTGAGGAAACTGTGACCTCCAGCCCATCTGCATCATTATACGTAAAGCAATATACAAACCAATAATATGTTTTAAAAAGATAAAAATATGTATTTTTCCACACCATGATGTGACTTTGTCTTTGCCAAAGTGGATGCTACTGCTACTGGTGTAATAATATTTCCACATGAATATGTCTAGAAACAACTATGACATGTGTTCTATATTTTGCTGAGTTGTGTACTTACATTAACAGAATGTTTCCAACAACCCAGAGAAATATGTAATTTTATTCAAGGTAACAGTCGTCTGTCAGTGCTGACACAGGAAACACCACATGATAAATCAGAGAATGAGGAAGGAAGTCAGTGAACACTACTGAACACAATGTGAATCAAACCTTTACACATTACCTTGTGAACATGTGTGCTTGAGTTGTGTCAGATGGATTTTCATCTGCATTGGTAGATTTTTAACAATGAAGACAACAACTCTCATGATCCCATGCTATGACACCATGTCATCAAACTACGTCTTTAGTTTTCACATTTCACTGTCGAAATCCCATGAAAAGACCAAAGACAACAAAGAACTGATCCTGCCCGTATTGTGTGTGTATCCTAAGTCTGATATATCTTATTCATGTGTCCAAAAACAATGAATCAGTGAGCCACACACACTGTAGATTATTTAAACTCAATTTTAACCATTACACATGACACTCAAAAATACTTGCTAGTGCACCAAATGTGTTTTAATCTCTATATCTCTAAAAAATAGAGTGACCAACTCTTCTAGGAAATCACTGAACCTTTTTAGACTCGTTTTACATCTTCAGCAGGAGTTCGCAGGCACAGACGGGGAGCAGAAGTCATGAAGAACTGAGACAGACTAACACATTATAGAATATCACCAGCCTTCTGAAATGACCTGAACTCACTAGATTATATAGAAATTAAAAGCCAGTTAAACAATTACCTGCCTGGTGACACGGGTGGTATTTTTTCGACCTATAAAGAAATCTGATCCCATCAAGGTGATTCGCTGATGCCACTGGATTCAACAGGGAAAAATGTTTTCACTCCACCGAGTGGAATTCCACCGAAGGAGACAATAACGATTACGCCAGCCTCAGGCCGATACACAACCCACTCACGCTGTTCACTAAACCTATAGTTTCTGGAGTAGCCGTGCTGCTGATACAGCACTGCTGCCGCTGTGTAAAGCCCACTGTTACAGATGGTAATCCAGCCTATCATATACTGTAATAGTCTCTGTGCAACAAAATGAAAGCAATTATCTCAAAGCACACAACGATCGGTGGAACAGATCACAATGCATAACTCTTTATGGGTTTGGGAAATTTACTTTAGCCCACTGACTCTCCCTCTCTCTCTCTGCGTAATTTGTTTTTTACGATCTAATTCTTTTTCTCTTTTTTTTCTTTGTCTATTGATCATTTTTTTTCTTGCTTTTCTTGTTAGCCATGACCCCCCCCCCAACACATTTTGGACTTGTAATGTTGTCTTTATGCCACCGTGCTTTCCTTCTTTCTTTCTGTCCTCTACCTCCGTCTCTCCGTTTTCTTCTCCAGTAACACGAGTTCGGAGCCGTGAGGACGATGACAGCAGAATGCTAACTAGCCTTGTCCTGACGCTGCACTCTCCTCCTCTTAGATATATATGTGCACTTACAGGAGGAGGTGGGGGGGCGCAGGGTGATCACAGCCCATCCCTGCCTGACTTGATGCTCTGCAGTTTGACTGACAAACTCCCTGACTGACTGGCTCATTCTAGCAGCTGACAGGCCACGACCGGCTGCTGCTTTCACTGCCTTGCCGGCTGCTCCTCTCATCCTCCTCCTCTATCGTCCTGTATCACTCGCCGTAGCCGCCCGACTTGCTGACTCCCTGACACGCTGGGCTCCTGCGTGCTGCTCCCAATTACAATCATCCTCTGCTGGGCCGAAGGGAGACAAATGCACGAGGCCCCACGCAGGTCGATGAAGGAGAGTGGACGCTTATGTGTGCACAGAAATCATGCACATGAAAGCTGCTTCTGCTGGAGTCAAACACACCTACAAGAGCACAAACACACCAACAAACACTAAACAAGCAGGAATCATTTCATTTGACTTTACACTCAAAAAAATATCAAAGAAATATATGTTCTCTTGAACGACTTCTGAGGTGAAATTTTTAACTATGCATACTGTCCTGCTTCATGAGACTGTTTCCCAAAAAGGAATTTACTGCACGAAACTAGAGCTGAAACAAGTAGTCACTTAACTGATCAACACAAAATTAATCAATAGCAAATTGATTAATCTTGACAATCTTGACAAACTCCAATAAAACAAAAACACACCAAAAAAAAATTTGTATTGTTATGTATAATGTCTTCCCTCCTCACTGCCTGTAGGCAAAGGCCCTATCGAACTGTTCTCTCCTGACTAGATCCTTGCTTGTGTTGTATTTACTCTCAGACGTACGTCGCTTTGGATAAAAGTGTGTGCTAAATGAAATTGTAGAATTGTAGAATTGTAATCATTTTCAAGCAACCAGACACCAAAACTACAGCCGTGCTTGCAGCTCTATGAAGCTGAATAACAAAACAAAAAAAAAGCAAAACATGCATCTATTGATCGCTCACAGACGATCAGTACAATTGATTAATATCTTTCTTTTAACTGACACCTTTCTGTATTTGTGTTTTTTTCTGTGCTGGTCTCTCAAGAAAAAATGTGATGTCATTTATTTCTGAGCTCCAATCAGAATTTAAAATTTGAATGAAAATCTGATGAAAATGGTTGTTAACTTATGTTGTCAAATCTGATCAATGCTCAACCCTGATGAAGAAGATGATGAAGAATGTTTTATTGTCTGATCTTGAACTTATTTCTTATATTGACTATTTAATTTCATACAGAAATATTCAACATTTGAAAGCGAATGTTCTCACGATCATGAGACTATTTCCCAACAATGATCAGCACATTAAACCACTCTCTCTCACACAGTCTTCATTCACTGTTCTCATAACCAGTAATGGGAATAACAATGTGGCCAGGGATGCAATATATGTCCAGTTTTACCTTATGAGATATATCACTGAAACTCTGCTTTATATTTTCCCTGAGATGCCTCTCAAGGCAATATATATGTGAAATACTGCAGGAGACGGATGCCGGCGCTCTCAGCTGGGTCTGCATAATGAACAGCACAGATCCTGTATATTCTAACAACAAATTAAAAAGTGTTTAATCTGGGTACAATATGTGTTGTCATCTTCTCATTTTTTTGGTCAACTGATAATCACCGTGTCGTAAAATTGTAAATGTTATGACCTTATAAACACAGACAGAGAGTGATTAGAATATTAGGATGACTGTAAACCCTGGCAGTAATTATGAGGGTGTCGATGTAACGGGGAACCTGCATGTGAAGATGTGTGTAATCTCCAGCGAGCAGTGGGGAACAGCAGCGGCAGGGACGCAGAGGAGGGGGATGTGGCCCACCACCTCCACCACCTCCACCACCACAGTGCCCTTGTTCCTTTAATTACTTCCCTCTGCTTCACAGCTTCACTGCATAACAATTATCCTGCGTGTTCATTTGAAGGGAGCAAAGCCTCTCTCATTGTACTGTACAGTAATAGACAGGGTCTGGTGTCAGCAACATCACTTGATGTACAGAGAACACTCGGGGAGTCATTAAATTATACACAGGCTAATACAACTGTCTTTTTTTTCTCTGCACCATAAAAAATAAACAAGCGCTGAAGTTGCCTGTGGCGTCGCTGATTCCAGATGTGAAGTTTTGCCTTTTGCTCCCTGCATTGCACCTTAGGAGCCAAATGTGTTTGGCAGAAAATATAATAGGAACAAATGAGGAAATAAAGAATCCCGCTATAATGTACAAACACAACTGGTGTCCTGCAACTGTTCAAATCAATTATGCTCTGCGGGAACATTAGATTCTTCACCTTTCAGTCATTTGTGGCTTCTGTGTGTGCTTACTTTTTGTGTCCATGCAAAGGACACACACACGCACACATCCATACACAGGCGGATGAGACGAGGTCGGGCCTTTTGCAGTCTATCGGAGTCTAATTCAAGCAGATGTCTGTTTAATTGATTGAAACAAATTACCTCAACATTGATCCCTGTCCCAGCGTAGGGACTGATCGGCTTTTTGGAGGTGGGTGTGTGTGTGTGTGTGTGTGTGTGTATGTGCGTGCATCCAGGGCAGGATGAAGCTCTTCGGCTCTGACACGCTCACAGAGAACGTATGACTTAATCGCTAAATGATAAATGGTAATTTGGTTTCTGATTATGCTGTGTGTTATCTTAATCGATTTTTAGTTTCCCTTTGAACTGATGCGCCATCATTCTCACATTAAAACGCCGGGCCAATTAACTAATTGACTTTTAAGGCTTATAATTATGAGTAATTCATTAGGTTTCTGAAGTCATTCATTATCAGGGCCTTACTTTTTTTCTTTCATCTGTTGTCATCTGTCTTTTTTCTTTGTCTTAAGAGTAATGTGTCTGCCATGATTTGAGTCAACCCTCGACCACACAGCACATGTTCCATCTGTAATAAGCTCAGCTCATTTCACCGCGCTTCTGTATTGACTGACTACATGAGCAGTTTGCCAGTGTAAACTATAAAATTACACATTTACCATGGCTTTAGCTTCTACAGTCAGAAACAAATGCTAAAAGAAAAACCAGTGAGCCATTGATCTCAATACAGATACATTATATCCATGTAATGTTGTGTCCATCTACACATTCAGTTTACAGCAGCACGTGTGACGGTATCTGTATTTTTATGTGTGCATCTATTGTTTGAGGAATGACTTTGTGGGGTCAGATGTACGTTCCTCCTGAGATTCACTTTAGAGACATAAACACAGAGGGGGATATAATAGGCTGCGACTGTGTCCTTGTATCAGGCGACACATACATTACCACTCCGCTGCATCTGTTTCAACTTCCATTACTCTTTACCTCCATTATATTCCATGGATTGCTGCCGATGCACACTTTCTATAAACAAGATTAAAAGAGAGAAAAAATCCCGGCAATAAACTCTGACACTTAATATAAAACTCCTGACTTTACAATCTCATCCTGCTTTCCTGCATGCACTTTCTCTCTTTCGTCCATCATGCACACACAGTGCACGGACACATTAAAAAGCTAAAGGCCTTCCACTACTACACAAATATAAAGCATCAGAAAGTTATTTCCATTTTGTGTTTGTATTTCCATAAAAAATTATCTGCAATTGTCATCAATCATCATTTTCACATTTCTAAACTGAACAAAAAACAAACAAACAAAAAAAACCCTTTACTTTAATTTGTCCGTGTTTGCCGGTCATCGCTGTCATGTTTCCACATTGAACGACCTATTGCAATAATTTTCTGTACCTTTGTTGCAGATGCTCTATTTCTGTCTGTTCGGCCATATTAATTATTGCTGCTAATTGCAAACTTGTTCTTCAATTTATTTCAAACCCTCCAGAAGTTTAAAACAGGTCTCCTTATCTGTGTAACAGAGGAGCAAAATCCAGGGGATTACACACAGAAACCATGCACACACTGCATCTCACACACAAACACGTGTGTGCACCTCACACAGACTTCAGACGTTCTTCTACATCAATACAAGAGTGATATTATGTGAGGAGGTCTAATGAGCAGCAGAAGAATTGATATGCAACAGAGGATTAAAGGCGTGCCCACGTCCGTCTGTGGCCAATGTGGCTAACTGGGGATTCGGCCCTGTGTTAAAAGTGTAGTTTAATGTACCAGTAAGATCCTGCATGATGGTTTGTTTTACTCACAGACAGGACGTTATAACTCAACAGCTATTTTTTCTGTTTGATTGCAAGATAAACAGAGGGAATATAGCATCCACGTTACGGTCAAAAAGTTATAAAGTCATGCACTTGCATGTATTCGAGCGGCCGATGCAGCATCTTGGGTGACGTCACGTTGCATTGCAGCAAAAGTTGAGCCACATTTTTTTTTTTTTGCGTTGTTTTGCTGGAATCACATGTGGTTCGTGGCACCCACATGACATCAACAGACTGGTTCCATTGAAGTGAATGAGGGGGCTGCTTATTTTCAGCAGGGTTCAAGTGGATCTGAATGTGGCCTGACTGTGGAAATAAGGCTTTTGCACATGAACCCAGACGTGTGAGATTTATAAAACAGAAGCTTGCATACGTGCTTTAAAAATGTGTTTTATGCATCTGGCCCCTGATGTTTGGAAAAGCAAATCTTAAATCATTCACAGATCAAACATCCATTTAAACTTGCATACACTCAGCTCTACTGTATATCTTGCATCAAATTTCACATGAACAGAGGCAGAGTTTTTTGGTTCCAATGTTCCACATGACTGATCTGTATGTAACTATCACTAATCCCTCACTGGGCCTGTGGATTACTAGCTTTGCCTTTGCCCTTGTGTGGACTCCCAGATGGGGGGGGGGCAGTCAACCAGCCGGTCGGTCATCCAGTAAGTCAGCCAGCTTTACCAGCTGGCTACCCAGAGAGCCAGCCCAGGAGAGCGGCCGGGGAGGGCCGGGGCAGCCCCGAGAAGAAGACGGTAGTCTCGGGATGTGTGTGCGTGCGTGAGTGTGTGTGGATGGATGGTTGTCGAGCGCGGAGGGAGCAAAGCGGTGCCGTTGGTTTACTTTTAGGCGGGCCCCCCAGTCGTCCGGCTTTGGCTGTCTCAGCATGGTGCCGCAGTCAGCATTGTTGCATATTTAATGTCCTGATGAGAGCTTCCACCTGCTGACACAGGCAAAGTGACAGAACAATACCCGCCCAGCCCCCACGCACCCACACCCTCCAACACACACACATACACACACGAGCCCTGAACACCATCATCAATCCAGTCTCCCCCCTTTCTCTCTGCCTCTTTCGCCTCGCCTCATCTCGCACGCTCACATGCCACAACTCCCTCCACTCTGATCCCACTTCAGTCTACCCCGCTCCCCCCTCGTTTCCCTTCTACAACCCCCCCCATCCCCAGCGCTGTGCCCTTCTATCTCTGAATTCTCCCACAGCACAATGACCTTTCCCTGTGGTTCTTAAAAATCACTGCAATAAATTCCTTCAACACAAACACACACACTCACACACACTGACTAACACATTTCATGTTTTGGGGGACTCTATGAATATATTTCTCGTTGAACATTTTTGGACCCAGTTTATCTCAATGGCCTCTTCTGCTGCTGCAAAGATTAGAACGGTCTCTTATATTGATGCTTAGTTAGCTTTGAACACCGTCCGGCTTGTGTGCATTGTAACGTTAAACCATTCTTGTCGGTGCAGAGCAGTTCTTCTTATTTATAATCCTCTGTTAACATTTTTTTTTTCCTGTGAAATCAGATTGGTAGGAAGTGTAATTCAACTGCAGCTCCCACACACGCCCCGGGGTGCACACCTGATCACGGCCACATTACTGCACTGAAACTGGCCCAAATACACCTAAACAGGGACAGGTAAACCCTAACTAGGTCAGGTACAGTATTTATATACAAAGTAGGCCAAAATGCATACACTAAATCCTGACATGAGAGTCGTACCTGCTCTCAAACCACACCCAGATCCGTTGTTGTTCCAGCACACATTTACATCTTGTACATACTCAATCAGAGCTGAAGAATTATCACACAGGAATGATTCAAACAAAAAGTGGCACCAGTGTGTTCTGCTGCCTCAGCGGCCTGAGACAGATATCATATATCCTGACACTGTGGCTTTGACTCAGAACCGTCATCATAAGTCATTTTCTCATTCTTGTTTCCCATTTTTCCTGTCACTTCTGCCTCTTGGAGCTCTCCAGTAAATGCCAGGAGACATAAACTTCCCCCAGCAGACACCGCTCTTGAGAGAACACACAAAGCCAGAACTCACGGTCGGTGAAAATTAAAACTGAAGGTGCTCGTAATTGTGACATTAAATATGAAGTGTTCATAATCAGGCCGATAAGTTCAGATGGAGACAGTGTGACTGCACACAGGCATCTGTCAGAGAGTCCTGCAGCAAGTCTCTGCTTCTCCCTCATTCTGACCATCCTCTTGGACCATGCTATCCATTAGCAAGCATTTAATCACTGCACCATTTACTGGAAACTGCTGTCTGTCTGTGGTGTGTGTATGGGCGTGTAGTGTGTGTATTTTTTAAGGCATTAGCCAATTCACACTGTCCACTCCAAAGCCTGATAAATGACAAACAAAGAAGTATTCCAAAGAAAGCAGGAGATGTTCTTGAAATCATGTCGGCCCTACTGCAAATAAACTCCAAAGAACAGAGTGAAAGAGGGATCAGAAAAGCTATTGCGGGCAAAGCGGAAACTGCTGACTGGAGTTGCAGCTGCATCTACAGTTTTCTACTCTATGCATCTCTCTGCAGCACCAAGCTGACTGGACTCAATTGGGCCACATCAGGGCTAAAAAGTACACACACACACACACACACACACACACACACTGAGCCGTGCATATAGAATACCTGAGACTGTTGTGTAGAAATAAAGCTCACAGAACATTTATCCAGGTTGCAGACTCAGCCGAGTTTGCATTTGAATATTTTGGGTTTTGTTCAGATTCAACGCTGATTTTTTTCCCAACCTGGGATACATACTTCTTTACATTCCATAGTTGCTCTTGTTCATATGGGCATATAAAGAAGTATGTCCCCCAAGCAGGCCACTGTCCTTGGTGGCGCATCAGGCCCAACCCCCAACCCCACCACTCTCCATCCTGCTCCATCCCGGCTTATCCTCTCTCTTCCCCCCCGACATGCGCTCACTCAACGGAGAGGGAAAATGTTGAATCAGGATCCATGCAAACCACTGAATGCTCTCCCCTTTGATCCCCCATGGACCAGCTTCAGAGCACACACATATAGGTAAATGCACACATGCACAAAAAACAAGTTCATACAAAAGACGCTAGAACATTTAAGCTTAAACAACTTTTCTCGCTGCTTTAAAAATAACCCAGCTCCTTCTTCTGAAGTGTCATACAAACCTTGAACAAAGCATGAAAAAGAAACAGAACTAAAGTGTATTTTTAAAAATTTCCATCATAAAATCCCAGACTCATTTACACCTGTTTCATCCAAATAAAACCCTTCAACTGTCACGAAGAACAAACTCCACTTTTAAAAGTCACATTTCTCTCAGTTTACATTCAAATTTACGCTTTTCCACTGAAAGAACACAAATTGAAAAATACCTCCATACTACAGCATAACTACCATGTCTGGTGACCATGTGCCCACTCTGCTTCCACATACTGTACATTATGAAGCAGTTTCACACACACACACACACCCACACACCCGGCACGCGATTCACCTTGAGTGTCACGCTCAGTGGTTCAGCTGCAGCGGTGGAGTGAAAGTGGTGAGGTGGGGAGTGTGTGTGTGTGTGTGTGTGTGTGTGTGGAGGAGGAGGAGGAGGAGGGGATGGGGGGGTGATGAGGGAGATGTTGCACTTACCTACAGGCAGATGTTGGCTAGAACCCCCCCTCTCCTCCCTCTCCTCCCCTGCTTTAGCTGGGCCGATGCGCCAAAGAGAGAGGCAATAAAGCGAGAGCAGAGAAGAAAGGGAGACTGGGAAGAAGAAGTGCTTCGCTCTCTCTTCTCTCAGTCTCATGTCCCAGGTGCTGCCTCTGCAGTCTCTCTCCCTCTCTGTGTTTAGCCACACACTCTCTCTCTCTCTCTCTCTAACATCCTCACTCTGATCCTCTCTCTCCCTCTCTTCTCCTTAATCTCTCCCTCTTCCTTACACTGAAAACTTTTACTCCGGCACACGGCCACTCGTCCCACTGGTCCTCTGCCGCTGAGAGTAATTCCTCTTTTTTGCCTCTCTCTCTCACCCTCAGTGCCATTCATCTCTCCCCTTCTCTCTCTCTCACACACACACACTGTCCCATGCTTTCTATAGGCTACCATCCTATGCAGTCTCCCCTTGACTGCCCAGTCCCCTCTATATAGCATGTGCTCTCATTCTCTCTCTCTCTCTCCCTCTCTCTCTCTCTCACACACACACACACACACACTCTCACCCTCCTGCCTCTCTCTCAGTCAAACTACAGTAGCATTACCGTCCCATGCTGAGCAGACGGCGGTGATGATGAGGTTGAATGGCGTATGTGGCGTGGCACGTTGACAGGTTTAAGGGGAAAAGCAGCCAGACCAGACCAAAGGAATGTCAATAAACGTTATGTGTGTATGTGTGTGTTTGTGTGTGACCTACTGTGCAGATCTGTCAGTCTGCAAATGTATGTCAGTGTGCACAGTTTGTGTGTGAGTGTTTATATCTATCTTCAGTTGCCCTTGCTACTTGAGTGAACCCCGTTCACCTGAGATCCCCTGCCCCCTCCCATTAGCCTCAGTTCCTGATCCACGAGAAACCAGCCCCCCAACACACACACACACACACACACACACACACACACACACACACACACACACACACACACACACACACACACGCTGACAAAGACCTCCCCACCCTCCTCTGCTGTCTCCCCCTCCCTCCTCCCCCTCCCTGTCCTCTCAGAGATCAATACCAATTTATAGGCAAATGCACAAAGGCTGAGTCGTGCTTTTAATGAATTGAACCATTGCTAACGTCAGGCATCTAATGAAGGCTCTGAGAGAGGCGTTAAGAAAAGCTATGATGGGAGCAGGAGGAAGCATATAAGGGTTATTGGGAGTGTGTGTACTTGTGTGTGTGCCTTTGTGCGGCTGTGTGTGTGTCACAGCTGCTATTGTGTCGCAATTTCCCAACTGGTCTCCCCCTTCAAATATCTGATGCCACTAATATGATGCCAGTTATGATATAGTCAATAAACTGAGAGTAATAACTAAGACTAAAGATAGGGACAAGCCATCAACCTTTCACCTTGAACAGCAACAACAGCCAATCAAATCTGCATGAAGCTGCACGTTGAGGCTGAACTGACACAGCAATGTTCTCACAACTATTTATTTTCTTTTTCTTACATGCACCAACAAAAGATACACTTTCCTCCACACACTGAAGTGGAAAATGGATATTTCATAAAAGCAGCTATGTGGATTTTTTTAATATTTGTGTTTGTGTGAGTGCACTGCACATGTGCTGTATATTGCTCTTCCATGATACATAATTTGTCCTGTGCTTTGAACACACATTTCACCTGAATGCACCCATGAAACATATGTGAACGTGTCGTCCCCTGTAGCCCCCAGCAGCCCCTCTCTGTGTTCCTACCACTGTGTAACCAGTGCCACGGGGGCTGTGCGCATCATCCTGCCCGCCCAGTAATTAAACTAAAAGTCTCTTCCATAAATCACACTCGTCCTCTCCTCTCTCTTCCCCTCTCTCATTCCTCCCCTCTCCTCTCTCACAGCGATGGAAGGAAGGTTTTGTAAATCACTAGCCGTGGCTGGTAAACGAGGCGGTTTTGCACACGTGCACACTCCAGCCCAGCACTAGACGTAGACACATTACAAAGAATTAGGCTGCCTATCCAGTCCGGCCTCGACGCCACCGTCATCCCAATATTCCAGGTAAGAATTACAATTCTCCAGGGAGAAATAGCCAACTGCTGTAGATTGCAGGAAAAGGGCAGCGTGTAATATGCATCCGCATTGCGCTGTGATACACGGCTTGGCAGGAAATGGATGGAATTTGCCAACATCTGGCTTGACTTTTGTAATCAATACAATAGGGCGCAGTATTGAGAGACATTTTTCATCCAAATAAACCAGTCGGAAGCCGGCTCACATCCTCTTCCTCTCCTAAACCTCGTTCCTCTCTGTGCACTCTCAGCATTAATTGCTGCTGCAGTTAAGGTAACACAAGTTTCTCACTCAGTGGGAGCGAGCTTACTGGACAGGAAGACAGATAGATTCCCTTCAAACAGCTGCATGTTTAAAGGGAACAGCCACCACAGCCATGCAGGCTATCTCCAGCAGGGCCAGGCCGGGACACCCGACACCTCGCCACCTCCAGCAATTCACCCTGAAGCCTGTCAAGGCTCTGCACGCTCGACAGACAGCTGACCACTGCTGATCTCCCTGGTATCTCCTAACTGGGTAAAACTAGCCCAGGCACTGAGAGAGAGAGGGGAAGAGACAGAGGGATGGAAGCATATGCACGACACATTTAGAACCTGGTTTCTACTTTAACCTCGCGCTCTCAGGAGAGTGACACATGTGTATGTCCCGTCTATAGATAGAGCTGAGGTCTCCGTAGGACGGCCATGCTGACACCGAGCTTAACACCGAGGCATGTTAGAACATATTCGTGTGATGTTTCTGGAGATAAACCTCACCTGTCCTGTCGGCGTATATAGTAAAGTGAGCAGGACTCCATGCACCGTGCAACTCAACACCATGTTCATTTTACATATTGTCGCCCACATAGTGCCTCAAGTGCAAAGGAAGATCTACATATTTCAAAAGTGCTTCTGAAAAAAAGGCTCAGCACAGAATGTGAAGGAAGGAGATATTTTGAAAGAATTTTGAAATAATGAGTTTGCATAGCTACTTTTTATTCTAAATGGTTCACACTGATTATCAACAAGGCCGACCTCGCTGATCAGAAAATACTCCAGTGAGTGTAGCACCTCAGAAATAACCTTTGACCTTTTAACCCCAAGCAAATGTGTGGGGATAATTCTTTGGCAGCGTGCAAATCACAAGTTCTGCTACAACAGCCTTAAGTGGAGTGATGAATACATAAGAGTCTTTCAAGCTCCCTAACTCACAATCAAAAAACTGCACTGACACACACACAGAAACATGCATTCACAAATATATGCAGTGAGTAAGTAGACACAGTTTTTTTACAAGTACCCAGACCACCACACCTACCGTAGTAAAGGTGATCCAGATATGGATGCTGGCCCACGCGGAGCGAAGCGGCTGCTGCAGGCGGAGTCTCTCCTCCCCGGGAGCTGAATCAGCGATGGAGAGTTTAAGGTTGCGGAGAGGAGAAGAGGAGAAGAGGAGGAGGAGGAATGAAGAGAGGGGAGAGGAGAGAAGAGGGTCATGGGAGCTGCCTTGTCACTCTCTCTTGCTGGATGGGGTGAAAAAGGAGGAGGGGAAAAACCAGGCGGACCAAGAAAGAAAAAAAACATAGGACCCCCGTGTAGGTAGAAAAAATGAAGTGGGCAATAAGAAAAACACACGTTTGTGTAGGAGGATGTGTAAGTGATGAGTGGGCAGGGAAATGGCTCAGCCGGCAGCTGCCCGTCACTCCACACCACACCAGGCCATGTAAAGTTAGAAGGAAGACAGCTGATCAGACTGCCAGAGAAGGAGATGGAGCGAGATAGTGAGTGCTGACAGAGCTGAAGGACGAATCGGAAAGAGGGACGGAGGGAGGGAGGGAGGGAGGGGTCGAGAGGAAGAAGAAGTGAGAACAGAGAGACGGCGAGTGAGGAAGGCAGGAAAAAGAGATTAAAGAATGAAATCAAATAGAGGGAATGGAGGAAAGGAAGAGAAGAAGAGGTGAGAGAATAGAAACAAGAAAAAAGGAGAGGTAAGACGATGTAAGGATGATAGAAGCAAAGGGGAGGAAAGGAAAAAGCCTGAAAGGAGTGAGGTGCAAAGTTTGGAAGGATAAAAGAAGCCAAAAAGAAATTTAAAAAGGAAAATAGGAGCAGTAGAATGGGGAGCATCAAAGATCAATTATCTCTTACTCTTTCCTGTCTTTTTGCCCCATATTCCACTCAGTCACTTCCCCGACATGTTGTCCAGTGAAAACAATTCCTCCAAAATAAAGAAATGAGACTTCAAAAATCATAGTAATCAGAAATGTTGTTAGTGTAACAAAAAAGTTTCTGGGATAAAAGGTCAATTGACACTGCTCGAAGGCAGCGTTTGCATTGGTTTTTGTTTTTTCTTCAATGAAGTGTCAAAAATAGGCGAGAGCAAGTTCAAATGAGAATGACGCGAGGGGGGAGCGAGCGAGAGGTTCAGCACGATCAGAGGAAACCCCCACCGTCCCAGGGTTTTTATACCAAGGTAAGAGCCAGGGACGCGCACCCCTCTGCTAGTCCGCCCTCACAGCCATGTTCCACGACCTTATTTAGAGAAGTGTGGCAAAAAATAGCCTCCCAAGTGCAGCTCGGGGGCGTCGGGGTGAGAGCAGGTGGGTGGGAGACTGGGAGGTGAGGCAGGGGGGATATCAAGGAAGGTTGGGAGCAGGGGCGTGTCCAGGGGGGTGGCACTAGCTGCCACCTGAAAACTGATTGGCCACCACGAGTGCCAACACGTTATCCTAAAGAATGATTGGCTGTTTGCCCATCAAGAGGCGGGACGTTAGTTTGAACCATTAGTTTGAACTGTTTGAAGAATGTGCATGGTTTTCTCCGGCATCTACTTTTGGAGGTACAATTTCTTTTTGAGGACAAGAAAGTGTGGAAGTTGACAGCTATCGGATGGATTTGCATTAAATATGCTGTCGACATTCTGTTCTTCTCAGGATGACTCGTAGCAACTTTGTTGATCCTTTGACTTTCCATGTAGACAACCTCCGTCATCAGGCCGAAATGACTCCAATACTTTGGTATTGTTTGGTCTGTGGCCAAACACCTGCAAAACTAATGAGCCAATGGTGCAAAGGACAAGTCTCAAGGAGAAGAACAATGTCCAAAAAGACAAAGATTTACCAGGATGGTTATATTGGCCCTGGCTTTGTCAGCAGTGGACAAAATTAAAACTCAGTGTGCTTTGGTCTGACAATTCACCCACATTATACAGCCTCAGGAGAACAAGATGATGAAGTCATGGCTCTCAGAACACAGTTCTTGCCATTCACCATGATGAACCTGTCAGAGAAAGCTGACTTGCACAATAGCTTTAGTTTGACTATCACAAACATCCGACCCATCACTGGTCCTGTGGTCTAACTAAATGAGAGGTTACTTGGAAACCTGTTAAAGAAATCATTCCACATTTGACTGACTGGAAACAGGTGGAATCAGCTACCCTGGTGTTGTCCAAAGGTGAGATAACATCCATACAGAAATGACACGACGAGTTGTGGTTCGCAGAAGAAGAAGAAGTCACTGTGCCTGGCCAAGACACGGTCCGGCACATTATCCCCGGCATCTTCTGGCTCCACCTTCATATTCAATGGACATGAGACTGATAGGCGAATAAATGTTGGGTGTAGAAATTCCTGCAGTCATTCAGTTCCCAAAGGAAGTGCTCTATTTCTTCCTCAATAATTTGTGAGTATTTGAGTAGGTTTGTGGTGGTGTGTTTGTGTAGGGCGGGCGGCGTGAAATAAACATGTATTTTATGATTTGTGTTAGATTGTGTCTCCTAACCATGTCGAAGTCCACATTTTTGAGGCGACTGAATGAAATCTGTACCAGCATTACTCCACCTTCTCCAAAGTCTTGCCCTTCAAAGTCGACAGATTTTGAAAAATGGGCACTAAAGTTAAAGCCTCTTAAAGCTCGATCACCCCTGTGTTCCTCCCCTGTCACTGCCCCCTGCTGTATTTTTAGTCCTGCCAAATAAAGGGGCTCGAGCTCGTCCGCTGCCAAACACACACCCTCCCAACACCGACTCTCCACCACCCTCCAAATCTCAGAGCGTTGGACTGCATCACATGTGGTGACACCACGATGGTGCTGTGGACGACATGATGGAGAGAACCAGGGATGGGACCCTCACGCAGACAGTGTTCACTCTGTGTGTGTCTCCGAGCTGATGAAGAGTCTCAGGTGAGGCGAATGCATCCGTGGAGGAAGCAGCTGAGAGACACAGCGATATGGAGAGAGAGGACCCGGGAATTGAGAGGACAGGAGGAAAGGAGGAGAGACGGAGAAAGAAAGGATATTGATTTCTGCCTTAAAGAGGCAATCTCCGCTTCTCAGGAGCTCCAGGGACTGAGTGTGTGCGTGTGCGTGTGCGTGTGCGTGTGTGTGTGTGTGTGTGTGTATGATCCATCCTGAGATCACAGCAGAGACTGGAGACATCATCAGCAGTGCAGACATCAAGCACACACACACACGCACACACATGCACACACACACATGCACACACACACACACAGTTTAGGAATGTTAATGATGTTCAAAAAGGTAAAACATAGAGCAAAAGACAAAATAACCCCTTTAAACTGCTCACTTTTCTGCTGTGGCTCCTTCACAGAGTTCCACAACTCCAGTTTGTCCTATCACCACTTTTTTATATCCTTTTATTCCTTCTTTTTTTCTTCTTCTCAGAACTTCCTCTCAGTTTTCACATTTCATAATCCACACAAAAAAACAAGATTTACATGTGTGCATAATAATTTTGTTCATTAATCTAATAACATTTGCTTCTGAAATGCTACCTGTGCAAATAAATATCTGAAATGCTGTTGCACACATCACCTAACACATGTGGGCTGGACTGTGTGTGGAGTTTTGTGTGTGGAGCTGGTGGAGAAGTTGGACAACTGGCTTCTCAGCATCTTCATGTGGAATTTTCATGTGGGGAAGTTGTTGTTTTTTCCTCTAAAAACAAGGAATATCATCAGAATCTGATCAGATAATTATACAAATATTATATATATTATCAAATATTAAGTTTCTCAGGGAATATAATAATTTCATATGGCTTTAATATGACATCACTCACTGTGCTGCTTTTGCTTATGATACAGTCCTGACATAAACAGGCTCATCGACTTCCTCTGTCCTTAAAGAATGACAATTTATAACATTAACAATCTGCCTTGCCTTTTGATTACATTATGTACTTTTTCATAATTGATGAAGCTCGTCTTATCGACAGAGCCTCTTTAAACAATGAGCCACACACGAAGGTAAACCAATCCACGTGTCAGCTAATTCAACTAAAGATAAATGCACAATGATTTTTCAGACATTTATCTGTACGTGAAGAATTTCAAAAGCAAATGTTTGGCAGCTTTTTCAGGCTGGATCATATCTGTTTTTACAAAGGAAAATGCCATCATTTATTCAGAAATCTTTGTACATACATTTGTGTTTTTGTCTTTCATTTGAGGATCATGTGTATTGACACTAATTTCTCTCTATATTATGGAACGTTAAAAAAATGTAAAATAACACATGACACGATCGTAGGGGCTTTTCCTGTAACCTGTGAGCTGAAGTGTTCGTCTTTGTGATTGGGTCAGTGTGAACGGCTGTGTTGAACCAGATTACATCTTTAATTTCTGAATATGCAAACGCTCCATGAGTGAAGTGTTTGCCTAGCGTGTGTGTGAGGTTTTAATTTCTGCTTGAGTGTGTGTGGATGTAAGCATTCCTGCTCCCTGTGTGTGTGTGTGTGTGTGTGTGTGAATCCCACAGTGTTGTCAATGGGCACTTTAGAGTCTGTACACTCCCATGATCCAGTTTGGCGAACAGACAAAATAATATGCATTGTAAGAGCAAAAGAACAATAAGCTCCTTCAGACCTCTCTTTGATAAGACTGTCCCACCGGAGGAAAAACTGAACCACCACCGCCCCACAAGATGCAGCTGAAGTTCCAGGGAGACCATTACTTTAACTGGCGTGTGAAATGGCTCAGGAGATGAATGCTTTCCTGCATTACCTGGTGGCGGGGGAGAAGCAATGGATACACTGTACAGATCCCACTGACACTTTTTAATCTGGGAGAGAGCTCTCTGTGATCCAAGCCAGCAGCGGGATTGAAAAAAGCAAATGTGAAAAGAGTTGAAGGGCCTGAAGCCAAAAGAGAAAAAGCAACAAAAAGACGGACGGGTGACAGAAACAGTACGATGTGTGATTGTATATTTAATTACTGGAGAGAAAATACCTGACTTTGAGTAATACTTTACCACAGGAGAGGTTTCAGTCAAATGAAAACACTTTGACTTTTGATTTGGCCTGGTCCCTGAACGCCTCATGAACAAGGGAACCTGACTGTGGATAAGGTGCCCAGAAACGACAATGAGCTCAGAGTCCGAGTCCGCGTCGGGGAGTCGGTGCCAGAGGAAGCAGATGCTCTCAGAAGTCAATGACCAGATGATCCAGATGATCAGAGTCTGGTAGATTTTCACTTACGAGGAATTTGTCTTGATGTTTTAGTACAAAATAATAAACAGAATAAGTAGAAAAATATAAAGAAACATAAAAAGCAAGAACTGCAAGTCTAGAAGCATACATAGAAAATTGACTATAAAAAAAAAAAACTATTAGAAAAATATATCTAATATGTTACTGAAATGATGATCATGACTCACGGGTCACCTTTGTAGCCACTGTGTATTTTACAGTTCAGTCTGAATTCAAATATTTTAGTTACTGAAGGAAAAATAAACCCTACAAAAGAGATGTTCCTTCACCTTTGAAGCCACCGAGGTGCAGGCCACAGTGTCTGATTAATATTCAATGCAGCAAGGTGCAGCATCAGCAACCTTGCCCTGGTGTAACTGCAGCTCACAGGTGAAGTTGGAGACGTACATTTTTTGTTGAAATGAAGCATTGTTTTATGATAAAATGGTGCATTTTTATGCTGCTGGCATCACAAACTGAATAATAGTTTATTTAAGTTAATATGTCACAGGCGATGGAAGCAACCAGGTGATTCTACTGCGAATTTTGGACGAGATTGCATATGAAGCAAAATACACAGTTAGACACAAAGATACATGACATACTCAAGTTCTATAAATGAGATGTAATTTGAAATATCTATTTTACATCGTTAAAATGTGAATGTCACAATGAACATTATGAATTTCTGCAGTCACAGACACATACTGCTGCAACTGTGAATTCAGTGTGAATTTTTTATATATTGATTCAAATGGCTTCATGTTCTGTCAATCTTAAAAAGATTGCATCAACCCAAGAAATCAGTACAGAAAGTGCATGGGAGAAAACTTTACATTTATTCATGTTGTCCGGAAAGATTTTCAGTTGTAGTCTATTAAATATTGGGACAAATATTTAAAGTGATGCAAGTATTACAGATTCCTCTGAATCTGATCTGAAAAATCCCCTCATCCCTGTGCTTCCATGGATTTGCGCTGTGTTTTACCACCATTTATGTGATCCAGAGGTTTATGTCTGTTATATTGTATAGAATGCCACCCATCTGTTCCCATATCAGTTTTATGTTTATGGGGCTCTTTGATGAACCTGCTATAAAAGTTCTGTGAATCTGCCATTAGGGCCAGGGCTCGGTGGCGAGCTGTGAACAGGCAGCACAGAACGTTGCTGCTGACAAGTTAAATGCTGAGTCTAAATTGGTGTTGGCAGGGGACCGACTCTACAGAAGGACCTTATAGCGGCCTGGAGTCCAGCTGAATCAAGGATAATAGAGACTAGATACAAAGTGGATGAAAACACGCAAGACCAGCAGGAATATCCAGTCCAACCCGGACCCTAGTCTCAGTTACTTGGAATTTAGTGGACATATCAAGACCCAACACCTCAGCATGAAATGATCTAGTAGAATTACTTATCCACAGAAACATTGCACAACAAAACAGATAATTTCAGTGCTTGTAATACACTGACCAACCAACAGGAGTCACGATGAGTCAGTAGGAGCAATGCATGCAGCGATAACGATAACTTTGCTGCCGCACCACCTGTGCTCCACCACGGGTGTTACACCTCGACATTCAATAATGTGCTCACAGTTATGTCGACCCCTCTTGTGTATCTGCCTGGCCTGCTCGTGTTTGCTCCCCTCACAGCTAGAGTGCAGGTTGTTACTGAGCCAGCTCACCTGAGCTGATGAGCTGACCAGCCTTTACACCTGACCAGTTCAGTGTGCCTCTCTCTCAGCTCCCTTTCCTGATTTAGTTGCTTTGGTTTGTATTTTCTTTTCTTTTCAGGATGTTCACCATCTACACATCTGCACTATTTTTCACTCATGTCCCAACCTGGCTCACAGCTGGACAAAGGAGGGAGAACACGCAGCCGCTGTAACTAAAAGAACTTTATTTTAAAGAACTAAAGACAAACAAATTAGAACCAAACCAAACATGATGGAAGCCAGATGAGAGACAGACTAACTGACTGACACCGGCTTATATATCTGTCAGCCAGACCAGGTGAGCTGCATCTCCTCGACAAGCTGACTCCACACACCAGGTGCCTGGAGGGAGGGGCCACACACACTTACCTGTATGTATTTTTGTGAGTTCTCCCTCCTTCGTCTGTAAACCAGTTCATATGACACAGTTTGATCCAATCAACCATGTAACCTTGAAGAAAACTGTGCAACATTTAAAATTCACCTGCCTTGATATTCTTCCTACAGGCTTTGTCAGAAATGTTTTAATTGCACATCTGGTTCTGTCCTGAATGAAAACCAAACACAGAGAAACTACCAGAAAACTTGAAGCTCTCAGTTTTTTAAAATCAGGACTTGTCTGTTTGCCGCTGCATTTTATTAAGTTAAACTTGAGAGCATTTATTCAGATCCTGCTCTGTAATATTTATTCTGCTGTTGAATCTGTCTTATTCTGTTTGAGCTTATTGTAATCTTCCATTTTATTTGCATTTATCCATTTAAATCCTAATTCATGTTGTTATTAAATTGATTTTCATAGAATTGTTTTTGGGGTTTTTTGCAGAATCTCAATAAACTGAACTGTAGTGAGAGCAACGATACACTCAGTCATGGTTTACTGTGTTATATATATAGATATACTGTCCATAATTGCACAGCTTAAATATTAGTGCACTGTTGCTTAAAGACTATGCCTGAAGCATTATTTTGTTATTGTTCTATTATACATGTTTCATTCAGGTGACTTTGGAGTATATTCAGAGTGTTTGAAATGCTCCACTAACAGCTGACATAAACCATTCAGAATCATTCATAGGCCTGTTTTCTGTTCTCTTGTGCTCCTCCACCGTTCTGTGATTTAGTGGCGGCAGGATTTGGCCAATCTCTGTGGCCCCGGCTGAGTTATGGGCTGCAGACGGCCCCAGTGTAGTGTGTCAGCTGCAAATCGATGTACATATCTAAATATAAACTTGTCTCATGTAACGCTGACAAAATCATCCCCGTTTTATTTTCAATAAAAAATCCAGCCATCGGTAGCGTCTGTGAGTATGTGTGTGTGTGTCTGTGTGTGTGTGTGTGTGTGTGCAGGAGTGTGTGAGAGACTCTTGAGGAGACAATGAGTGTTCATGATCTTACTGCACTGCAGGGTTTTGACGGAGCCATCACTCAAAGGTAGAGATAAAGGGAATCTCCCTCCCCGCACACACACACACACACACACACACACACACAGACAGACACACACGCACACACACACACACGCACACACACACACACACACACACATGCACACACACACAGACACACACACTAGAAACATGGTTTGACCACCTGAGTAAGGTGAGAGTAAATTCTGATAGAAGACAGAGCAAGAAAGGAAGAAGGCCCAAGGCTTTTTGGGCTTTTTGTGTCTACATGGACCCTTCTTCTTCTTCTTCTTCCTTAAGCTGAGAATAGCATCGACTTGATATATAACTGTCTCAAAGGCAAGGTCATATGACTGTTTCACACTCTCTCTCTCTCCTCTTTGTTTCAGCCTGACCCGTCCTCACTTCCTCACCTGAGCTCAGATATGACATTACAGCAGGACAACAACCAATGAGAACAGTGTTGAATCAAGGCAGGCTTCACTTATCCAGGCCTCGTCTCTCCACTCCTCCCTGCCCTCCTCCACGCCGATGCACCACGGTGGGCTGGGGAGAGGGGCCACAGGGGGTTGGGGGTGGGGGGTCAGAGGAGGGGACTCGGGGAACAAGCTGGTGACACATTGATGGATCTCAGTCCTACTTCGCATAATCATTCTCCTGGCGGCTGGAGAACAGAGAGAGAGAGGGAGGACGAGAGACAGAGGAGAGGAGGCAGACAAAGAGACAGAGGAGAGAAAGACAGAGGGGGAAATAGAGGAGGGAAATTAGAGGATAAAAATGATAAGAAGGGAGAAGCACAGTGCCAACTATCAGAGAGCTGAGCGATGCAGAGCACTCACATGGAGAAACTGGGACGAGTGGGAGGGAAGAGGAAGTGTTGAGGAAGATGGAGTCAGAGGGTGAGAGAGGGAGGAAGGAGGCGGGTCGAGGGAGAGGAGCCTGCTGAAGGCTGGGAGAGATCAGAGCTGCAGCTGTGTGTTAACACGCCGCCTCCCTCCCCTCTTACATCTGTTCATTCATTCCCCTTCGCTCGGAGCCGGGCGCCGCCAGGTGATCATTTTCTCTGTGAATTAGGACTCCCGGCAGAGTACAGTCCATTAGGGCGGATCGCTGTGTATCATTGTCTCTCGCAGCCAATTGAGCATGAGAAAGCAAGCACACACAAGTACCGGCTGTTGCCAGGAGCCTGCGCAGCGTCAGGCAAATCTGGAACTTGGTTTATCCTGTCCTGCAACTGCATAAGCTGCAGTTTTAGCCTGGTTTAAAATGACATACAGCACTTTTTTCTCCACAGTTTGTTTATCATATAGTGCCTCAGTTTGTGTTAATGCTCTGACCTGCGTGCTGGCTAAAATGCTGTAATCGACCATTTTGAAACGAATGGACAGGTCGACACTGCAGCTTCTCCATTCCACACTGCTTTTCTCTTCATGTGCTCATCCTTACTTCCCAATAAGTGTTTAAAAAGTTTCACTCGATCTTACATGGATGTAGCACACAAAGACTTAATTATAAGTTGATAATAATAACTATAGTTAATACATTAATTCTTGATGTGACTTGTACATGTTGAGCAGGACAGAGTAGTTCTGGTCTGAATTTCAGGTCCCTCAGTGCACAACAAAAGGCAAATTGCAGTTTAGTAACAGCGCGTCCTTTAATGCTGGTCAATATAACAGAGAGTGACAGAGGCCGTGTAGGACTAATTACATAAATGTGCCTGTGTGTTTGTTTGTGAAAAAGAAAGAGAAAGAAAGACAGAGAGCGAGAGGTAAACTAAAGTAGAGCGCTAATCCAGTGATGAATCTGTGTGTATTTTGGTGCTGGCAGCTCTGATTTATCACCAACACTTTATTCAAGGTCCTGAAATTAGTAAGTCGCTCCACAAGATGGAAACCCCACGACTTCAGAGATAGTGACAAACTGGGTGTCTGCAGCTGTGTGTGTGTGTGTGTGTGTGTGTTAAGGTAAATATTCCTCTCTTTACGTTCCTGCGTTTAATGTGTTGCTCAAGACTGCCTGTTATGTTATGTTAATATCTCAGTCTGCATCTGTGGACGACCAGTCATGAACAGATCTCATAGAAACACTTTCACCTCTGGGACCAAAGTCTCTTCACGGTGAACATCCACTTCCTGCAAGATGAACAAAACATCAGCTGAATGACAGAGTGAAGCTGACTGAGGCTGCTATAGAGGAGAAAGGCGAAGGAGCCAGGTTGCTCCTGAGGACATTATGAGAAGCAGGACGGTGTCTGATGATGAAAACACTTCGGGGTGCGGCCGGGGGAATGTGTTGAGATATGGGTGTGATGCAGCGGAGCCTGGGCTCGGGGCAGACGCTGCAGGGCTGAGGCTCTGAGATAATATGAACAACATCTCTCTCTCTCCTGTGCCCTCACTCCTCTTTAATAGACTTTTGTCCAGCTCTAACTGGACCATTAAAAAATCAAACAGAAACTGCTTTACTTGCTCAACACTTTGCAAACACTGCTGCTTTGTTTCTATAATTTCAGTTAAATAGCATCAACATTTCTATTAAATAATGCAACAGAAATTTAACTTGCATTAAATTCACCTTAGTGCAGCATCCTTTAAATTCACAGTCTCATCAAATACACTTTATCAGTTTGGAACTCTGATAAATAATTAAATGAATAACCACAACCAAAATGTCCACATCAACAGCTGGTAAAGGTTGAAGGATTTTGAGGTTTTGACCAGCAGAGGTTGGTATCATGCACTGGTGGTATCCTGCCATCTGGACGGGGTTTTGCCGCTCTTTCAATTTGCAATCACCGCACTACAATAAAGGTAAATAGAATTTCCTTGGTGGTGTTGACAACATTTAAGAACAGCATTTGAAAAACCCAACAAAACAACGTTGGCAGCTTGTCAGCAACTGTAACACTTTCAGGTGATGTTAAGTCTTAACAGATTCCATTCGAGGCCTTTAAGCTGCCAGATTTCTGTGCATGTTGGATGGTCAAATAGCACCAAAATCCCCTTCACACCAGTGGATTAAAGTCTGTGTCTGACCATTTCTCCAAAAACCTTCATTTACATATTCACACCTGCTTCATGCTGTGATTGGTTAGATGTGTAGAGATGAGTACATACAAGAACTCAGAGGCACAAACTTGATCCTGAACAGGCTGAAATGAAAGTTTATTATGGTAAAATTATGTAGTAATTTGCATACATGTGTTAACAGGCTTTCATTTATGTTTTTTTTTAATGAGACGGTGGTTTGGTTTTAGCTGATTTCACACCTTCTCTTCTCAGCACATTTATTAACCTGAACCTGGGCCTCAGTGTTTTCTTCTTCCAGAGCAGATTGGTGCTCGAGCTGGAGATGAATGTGTGCCGGACGGACGAGGAATGTCTACTATCTGTGCCTGAGTGTGAGGGAACAGCAAAAACAGAGAGTGCTGGGAGAGAGAGTAATGGATAATGGGAGGGAGACGTGGTGAGCGGCGGTGGAAGGATGGAGGCAGAGCCGAGGTTTAGTGACGCTGGGCAGGACAACTGAAGGAGTGGATGTGGAGGCAGGGGACGAGTCCGGACATCACAGATTACAGGTCTGTGTTGAGATGGATTGGTCCTGGGGTGTAGCTGCTATCAGCTGAGCTCGGAGCAGACAGGAAGGAAGGTGAAAGGAGGTGGACGATGGTACGGTGAGAGCGGTGGGAAGAAGAGTAGAGGAGGGTTAGAGGACAAGGAGAAGAGTCTGTACAGTGATGAAATGGAGGGTGAAATGGAAGAGAAGGAAAAATGATGAGAGAGACGAGGGTGAAAGGAAAAAGAGGACGTGAGATTGGAGAAAGAAAACAGTGGAAGATGGGGGAGGTTTGAAACAGTGAGAATCAGCTCGCTGGGTGAGTTTCAGCACATCCTCCGCTGGTCTCTCTCCGTCTCTCTTGTTCAGTATGATTTATGAGCACGAAGCTCCCAAACACTCTCAGACACCGTCCTCCACAGCGCTGTTGATGATGTGGGTATTTATACACACACACTTCCTACTTTCCTGTATGCAGCACAAAACTGTGTGTGTGTGTGTGTGTGTGTGTTTGTTTGTTTGTTTACTCTCACATCACAGAATTCTCCTGACTTAACCCAATTTCTTTGTCCTCAAAATGCTGCCCAACCACTTTGACAACATCAGGCCTCGCAGAAGGTACTGCAGCAACACACACACACACATGCGCACAGGATCACAGTGAATGTGATGCATTTATCCTGTGACTGTAATGCTTTTGGCTTGGTCCTTTAAACACAAGAAAACCAACAAGTAAGTGGATGAAGAGAAGAAAAAAATCAGCGCAAATAGACATGCATCGAAATCCAAGCAGCAGCTGGCTCGATCGGCGTTTCACTAATGATGCTTCACTTGACCACAGCAGTAGGTGCTGACCATTTCCAGTTTCAGTCTCACCACTGCTGTTGTGTTTTGTGATTTGCTGTTGTGTTTCACAGTTCAGGGCCATCATAATGTAAAGACAACATATACTAAAATAATCAAGGTAAAACAGATTATGACATAATCTGAAGACATGATAGGTCAGTTAAAATTCAAAACTCCACTTACTTAAAAACAATGTTTTTAGCAGTGGGTCCTCATTTTGTTCTGAACAAGAAACTTGTTCAGAGCTACAGCTGATCTCACACATTTGCAGCATCAGCTGTTCTGTGCTTTTCTACAGAAAACATACAGTAACAGTAGAACAGGGATCATTCGTTCAGAACTTCTGAGCTGAAAACCAACATCAGCAAAGACTGAATATGAGGTCATATAGTGGATGCACTATAAGTGAAGTTATGGACAGTCACACAAGAGCAACAAAATGTTCATGACAACATGTTCTTGATATCAAAACTACTGATGTTCAAGCCGACATGTTGTTTTGCATGTATTGTGGTAAAAAAAAAAATGCCAAAACAAACATGAAGTCACTTGGTCACTTGGTTATGGTGAAATAAATGAAATGAATATCACAGCTAATAATGCGAGATATACATTTCCAATATCATGGACACTGGCAAAAGCAACAGCGAGCGAAGTGAAGTCACCGTCCCACGATGAAAGTGAGCGAATGCTGCGGTGGATGAAGGACTTTCACTGGAGCATAACTCAGCGTCGGGTCCACAGATCTGCAGAGGAGACACTGCTGAGCTTTTTAAAGGAAGCCATGGAACATTTGAGGCGGTAAAGTTAGAATCAGCAGCATTTGGCGGCTTGGACGATCTGGATATATGGGAGTAATAAAGGCTGTAGGAGTTACAGAGTGTTCTTCCACTGTACAAAACCCCGGAGGTGCAGAGTAACTTCAGGGAGAGGACTCTGAGGAGGCTTTAAGGTTCAGGGGTCAGACGCTGCAGAGAAGGTGAATGACCTGTTTTTATCTTGTTGTCTCTCCTGCAGCCAGGTGAGAACGGTCTGATCTCGACTGACAAAGAGAAGTGCTATGACAAAAATGTTACTGTGTCTAAACTGCCAATCACCTTCTTCAAACCTTGACTTGTGATCATTTACATTTCAATTCAATTATATTTATATAGAACCAAATCATAACAGAAGTCATGTGATTACAGTATATATGACAGAATAAACAGTAAAATCAGGCAAACCACACCGGCCACAGTTTGTTAATGCATTGCAATGGCCTGTCGACATTCATGCCTGGTATCATGGTTGTTCAGGCGCCCTGCACCATCATCTCCCTCACTTTCTTTCCTTTGTTTCCCTTCTGTGGCTTTCATTCTCTCTTTGCTCTGTCTTTCTTCCTCTCTTCCATTCCCTCATCTCTGCCCTCTGTGTCTTCAACCAGAGCTGAAATGCGATGCTGTAACCAGAGCTCTGTCATCATGGCATGTAACAGACATACAGTGAGTATTTCAGCATGGACTCACATCTGATGGCGAGGGCGGCGCACATACATGTACACATATACACGCATATGTCTTACTCACATGCATACACACACATATACAGGACACATGTAATAATAACTTCATCCACATACACACAAAAGTGCACTATTCCACAAACTAATGTTTTATTAATGGGTGACCAAATGCGTGAAAAAAAATCTTTTACTGACCTTCACTGAAGTGCTTTTGTTAACTTAACCTAAACACAAAGTGGGCACAAAACCCTTGGAATCTGGTGTCATCCACCCCGACCATCTCCCCCATGTGACTCCAGCGCGATTCATAAATGTAGTGTTTCATTCACTCAAAGAAATGTGGTGCAGGCAGGAAAGACAGTCATGAAAAATGGGCAGTTCGTATGTGAATCCTATAGATCCTATACATTCAATTTGATGACTGTTTCACAAACTCCCGTGACACTGCATTGAAGTGTAAGCACACAAACAAATGTGTGCACACAAGCAGACCCACTTGTTCACACACACACACACACACACACAGCATAGAGCAGCCCTGCAGTGAGGATGCTCTGCTGCCATTACTCACAAGGCTGAACTCACTCCTCTGCCTCTCTCCCTCTGTTACACCCTCTTCGCTTCTCCTCCCTCCTTTTTTGGGTCCATTATTTTCTTTCTCTATTTTTGTTTCTCTTTTTCTTTTGATCTCTACACATTCTGCTGTCTCTCAACATCCCATTCCCTGTTTCATTTAGCTCAGTGATTTATTCTTCATGACTTCTGGTTCTCTCTCTCTCTCTCTCTCTCTCTCTCTCTGTCTGTCTCCCCTCACTCACTCTCCTTTCCTTTCTCAGTTGCTCACGTTCACACCGGAGCGGCTCTTTTGTGGTGAGAGGATCGCATAACCCTTACACAGCATTTGAAGTGTTACAGCCCTCCCTGCTCGGGTCCTGTTGGGCCGAGTCCAGCTCTCTCGCCCATAGAGAGCGTCTGGGTCTCAAAGCTGCAGCGGTGAGCCCTCGACTCATGTCTCTAACCCCGAGGCTTCGGTGAATCAGAGGAGAGATAGACCTGCAGCCCTCCTTGCTTTCAGCCCACTGCTTCAGCTGTTCACCTGAATACTGAAATGTTAACGGCACAGACTCACACACACGCAGCAGGGAGCACACACTCACCTGAATGCCAGCGTTTAATATCATTGGTTTTAGTACTGTTGAGGTACTTTGCATTTAATATAATGTGATATCTCAGATCTCAACAGCTGACATTTCCATGTGTGAATTTCTGCCCTAAAAAACAGGCCTGATATCAGATTTGTTCAACCACAAAGCCAGAAATACAGTTGAAAACATGCTATTCAAATATCCAGTTGGAAAAGGTTCATTCAAGGTTGCAGAAAGCGTTTTGGATGGTCTGGATGGTGGCTGTACTTGCTTAGCATACTTGTTGAAAAGGCAAACCGTTTCACCCCAAAGGTTGGGCTGATATTCTACATTTTCCTTTATTTCATAATTGATCCAGCACCTGGCCTAAATATAAGATGAGATGCACACATAACTGTCTATCTTTGTGTTGCAAGACATAATATATTAATCAAATGGTGTCTGTTGTGTTTTTAGACTTAAACTTGCTGGAGTATCATGCTCATATGCTCATGCACATCAGGGTGTTCTGATGCCAAAAACAGACTAAATAACAAGCTTGATAAACTTCATCAACAGCCAAATTTAAAAATTAGCTGGGGAAAAAACTAAAAGGAGAAACTTGTCTATAATTTGAAAATGTTTGACTTTGGCGCCCCTAGTGGTCATATCAAGAAGTGACCCTTCACTAAGCCTGTCACATTTACAACAATAATGATGACAAAAGCATCTCCTCTTCTTTATCAGCCACCGTAGATTTTGCCTTCTGAAATGACAACTGTTTTCATTTTTCATTTTAAAATGAGAACCTTGTAAAAGGAGTCTTAAATGCATCAATTTTCACTGCAATGGTTTGTTGTTTGAGGAAAAAAAAGTTTACCGTCAGAATCATTTCAAAGATGATGTGCACACAGAAGAATGAGTGCATGCAGTGTGCAAAATTCACGGACAGAAGAATCACTTATATGTTTCCACACAATTGCACATAAGCTTGGCAGGTTACTCAGTCGACAGAGGAGCCAATCAGAGGTCTTCAGTCGATCACAGCTGCAGTGGCGACTTTCGAAACTCCTCAAACTCAACTGGGATGATTAAAGGGAAGCGCTATCTGTGTGTGTACTCACCTTGTCTGCACCTTTGTTTGACAAAGAATGCAAATTATGCCTATAGGTGTGTGTGTGTATGCACACACACACACACACACACACACACACACACACACACACCAATAGTGCCACTCAGCCATCTGTGTTACACCCCTGTCCATGACCTGGTCCCTGCACATGATTAATTCCGCTTTATTCCACTTTATGCATTAAAGTCCATTTCAGAAAGGTCAGTGAAGGGGTGGTGCAGGCAACGATGGAGCAGCCCCCGCCCCTCCTCTTAACATCATTCTGTGGACTCAAGGCCAGTTTCCTCTTAGTAAGCTCACATTAAATTCTCCCTCTTTTTACATCCTCCCTTTCTCAGCACGAGAACAAAATATGCAGAGTAGTAGCACCCGTTCAATTACTGTTAAGCCCCACTCAGCCAGCAAAGAGAAAAAGGAATTCTATTTCATTAGGTGGGATTAAATGATGGTTTAAAAGACATTTTGGTGTCTGGGAGAGCGGCGACTGTGCTGAGGAGCGGTGGGTGGCGAAGCGATGAGGGGTGTAATTTCAGTCCTCTGCATTTTCTGTCCTCAAATGTCTTCCTTTCACATTTCATGCCTATTGGACTGACTTTGATAGACTTTTTATATGTCTGTTAAAAATTAAGGTGTCGACCTAAAAGGCATCGTCATGGCCACACTTCTTGATGACTGGATGTCTACTGGATTTGGAGACAATTCTTTCCCACACTGAAGCTGCTTTAATCAATATCTTGATATTAACAATGGATCAAATATTTGGGACATGAAAGGAGTTGCTCAAGAATTACGACCTGACTCTGCAGCTGACGGAGTGTTTGAGTTTCTTTCAGCTCATTCTTTTGGTTTTATGTTCCTCAACTTTACTTCTCACTACTCTCATCAGCATTTTTCTGCTGTATTTCTGCTGTTTACAAAAGATAAAACGGTCGTCACCCTAATCATTTTCTAGATAAGCTTATAAACTCTTAGATCTGTGAGTCAAACTGGACTTGGATCATATTGCATTGTCTCACCTGACACATGTCGACCCATTCAGCCGCTCACATGTTTTTACAGCAGCTAACATCTTTGAGATATGAATTTCATCACGTGATAATAAGTCACTGTTGCCACAGGTTGTGGCCAAAGAAGCACATAATGCAGGTTTAAGTATAAAGTAGCGTGTAAATCTTTGAATCAAGACAATAATTGATTGATGTGACATTATGACAGAAGATGCTTTGATGATGTGGTTTCATTCAGGTGGTTTATTTTGTCCTCTTTTCAGTCACGGCAAAGTGCGTAAATCAAAGATAAAGAATACGGTGCAGCACTCCAATTTAAGTTTTTATTGCTGTGTAGATGATACGGGCAAGATGCCATCTTTCAGCATGCATTTCAGGCAATAATAGTGTCAAACCTCAATTAATATTCATAAATCGACAATACAGCCGTGCACACAGCTGTGTCAAGAATACCATCCCTCATGCGCTGATTCACTCCCACTCCCTGAGACAGTGGCTTGAGGAAGAGCTAGAGGCTCTGCGCAAACTGCTTTCTGGGTAATAATTTCTTTTTAGGGCCGAGAAAAAAAAACACATAGATTCATAATAATTTTATGACCCGCTCAGACAGGGAAAAAGTTGGTCCTCCAGCTACAAAATATTTGGGAAACTCACTAAGAAATTCACTTGATGCCGTCTACAGTATATTCAAGCTGGCAGTACAGAAAAGGGCAAGGGCACATGGGAGTGAGGGAGAGGAGTGAGTGATGATAGAGCGAAGAAGAAGAAGAGAAGACGACACTGACCAGGTTAGAGAGGTGGCACTCCCGGCAATGCAAAGATTTCAGCATGAAGAAAATTATTTTGAGTGCTGTGTTTATCAAACCTCAAGGTCCTCCTGTGTGTGTGTGTGTGTCTGCATGGGCACACGTGTTCTCATGTTTGTCTGCATGTCCGACATAGAGACACAAAAGCATCACAACCAAAACAATTCATTCGATTCATTGCAAGGCCTCTATTTTATTGCATTACATTGTACAGAGCTATTTTTAAAAAGTGATTACTGAGTTAACATGAAATGGCAAAAAAGATAAAAATCAGCCTGAAAAATATGCAGTTAAGTGGCTGGAGGCAAAAGGTCAGTAAAATAAAAAAGATTATAAGGAAGAAATTAGTGAGAGAGAATGAGAGTATATGAAGTAGCTGGACTGTAGAGATTTAATCTGCCTACTGTCACTAATGTTTACTGTCTATTGTTTATTGAAGCTTTTATTTCCCTCGCACAGATTCTAAAAGTGTTGGTTCAACTGCATTTATATATAAAATTGGCTTGAGGCCATCCACTTCCTTTCTTAAAGTATTTTATTACAGATGCTCAGGAAAGCTTTGACATTAAATGGCTGATAATCTCTGATATAACTTACACCAGCATAATTTAAAGAAACTGACTTTATCTTCCTGTGATATCCTTTTGGGTTTGGCCACTATGTCATAAAATGTGTTTTGATTCTTTATCATTTGTGCTTTTGTATCTGTGGCCTCAGATATTCACTTACACTGTGACTGTACACACATATATAACACATGTCCCATTTGAGACTGAAGACCTTATCTTATTGGTTCAAAATCACAAATGCAGAAACATTTTTTGACAACTCAATGGACTTGACACACGCCTGCAGTATGAAGGGTTTGACGTAATGAGAAGACTTCTGCAGACGTCCCCAGGAGCATTCTGGGAGTCCGTCCTTCTTACCAGTCCTGTCATATGCTACACTGCTCTCTGAGACTTTAAAGCAGTTTGTCAACTTTAATCACACAACTGTTCAAAAACTCAGCTGGAAAAGTCTGTCTCTTCTAACAGAGGAGTATGAAGTGTATATGTGAGAGTGTACATTTGTGTATGCTGGAATGTGGGTAATGTCCAACAAGTCCTCCAGTGCCGTCTCAATCATCAGCTCATTGTTAAAGCTGTTAAATGGGAGTTGTGTGTCCCCACCTTCTCGTTCCTGGGCTTCATCATCTTGCAGAACAGAACATACATGGACCCAGCTGAGGTCAGTGCTGTGGCTGATTGGTCGGTCCTCGTTCACACAAAGCCCCAACACATATCCGAGCGCGCCACAGGTGTAACCAGGTGAGCCTGTGCACAAAATTACAATAAGTGCAAAAATAGAGCCCTTAGTCTTGTTTGAGAAAGTTACAGCTTTTATATTCTGCACATCTAAAATGAGACATGACAACAAGGAAAAACATGTACCATAGTGTAAATACGTTGCTTCATAGTGTAAATACTTTCTCTACTTTTTCTAGTTTTTCTATTGCCCACTTTATTTTTTTATTGCCGCCTTATTTTTAATGCCACTTTATTTTTATTTATTTTGAGTACTGTACTTCAATTTGCCTGTTCTGCGAGCTGCTGTAACAAGTGAATTTCCCCTGAGGGGGATCAATAAAAGCTGTCTTATCTCTTATCTTATCTTGACGTTATAGAGAAATAACGTAAGTGACGTAAGTGACAAAGTGACAATTTAAAAATGTGGTGGCAGCAAAAAGTTGGGATCATATTTTTTATTATCCAGGTAAAATATGCCTGCATCTGAATGTGTGTGTGTGTGTGTGTGTGTGTGTGTGTGTGTGTGTGTGTGTGACAGTATGTTCCCCAGCCTGAAGGGCACACCAGTCTTTGGCTGATTTCATCTCTTAAGTGATGTCACCATCCTCTCTCCATTTAATCTCTATCTCTCCCTACATCTCTATCGCTTTTCTCTCTCTCTTTCTCTCTCTTTCTCCATCTCTCTTTCAAGTTAACACCTTTAACACCCGGCGATCACCTCTTATCACTGAGAGACTGTCATAAAGAGAATGTGGGATAATATCAGAGTATTTCTGGCTCATAGACATCACTCTCTATCTCCTGTACTCTGTGTTTTATCTTGTTCGCACACTCATCTATCTTCTGGCTATTTTTGTCTTCCTACAACTCATTTTTCTCTTCTCTCCACCTTATTGTTTCAACTCACTCATTCTTTGGCCTGTCTTTCTCTCCTAAAAGCACTTTAGTCGAGTTAAATCATTACACCTCTCTCTTTCTTTTCTCCTTGACCCCCGAGTGGTTTCCTCCTGATTTCTCAGATCAGCATTTTATTCCCCTACATTGTTTGGTTCCCTTTTGTGAGAGGGGCCAGGGTGTGCTTCAAGTGCCAATCCCACAATCCCTCACCCCAGGGGTTGGGGGTTTCAGAGGGGGACTCCATCATCAGTAGACCGTCCTTCAAGACTCACCTCCTCCTTGTCAGAAACTGAGTCAGCACTGGATCACCTTCAGAGAGAGAAAGTGTTAATGGACTAATCAGACCATTTCATGCCAACAAGCCATTGCAGAGTGCAGGGTAACACAAAAAGACACACACATGCAAACATACACACACAAACACACACACAAACTATCACTCCACTAAATCAGTGCAAGTACTGATCAATCACTGTCCTTCACAATGAGCTCCCTCTGACTTTTCTGTAGGACGACAGGGACCAGCAGCTCAAATCCAACATGCCCACTCTCACAATGGACACAAAAGACTGACATGAGCCGAACCATTAACACTGATTAACAATTCCCTCATTTTAAACATCCAAGGACATTTACCTGATTTGGCCATGCTTTCCCCCCGGCAGGTGATTCTAAAGAAGCCGACCTCGTGTTAATCACTTTTATTGTAAATGTTGGTAGAAGCATAAAAAAAACACAAAGCAGCAAACATGTAGGGTGAGTTTAATTAAAAGGTTTGTGTATCGTGTTGATGGTAACAAGAACGTCACAGTGTTTGGCAATCCTTGCAATCCTCTATCTCTGTGAGTCGGTCACTCCGTCACTACAATATCTAAACAAGTATCAGATGGCGTGGCCTGAAACTGTATAGACGCACGTGGTCCCCAGAGGATACAACCCTACTGATGTGGTAAATGGACTGTATTTCTATAGCGCTTTTACCCAAAGTGCTCCACAAAGAAAGCCAGAATTCACTCATTCACACACATTCAAACATGACTGGAAAGTGCCAACACCATTAACCATGGACAAACATTCATATCAGGAGCAATTTGGGCTTCAGTATCTTGCCCAAGGACATTTTGACAAATAGGCTGCAGGGGTCATGGATCAAACCACCAACCTTCCAATTGGTGGACAACCGCTCTACCTCCCAAGCCTCAGCCGCCCAATATGATCTGTATGAAATGTCGTCAACTATGTAGGAGAAACTAGGAAGGTAGTATTGCACAGGTAAACAGGTTTGCAGCTATCAGGAGAGCATCATGATTGGGTATGAAAGAGGCATCCTGGAAAGGCCCAGCTGTCACTTGTTACTTGTTCTGGTTCTAATCGAGTGTTTTAGCAGCACTGACATCAAAGACAGACTGACATCAAAATGCCAAATCAAAACATTGAAAAGAAGCTGCATCTTTAACTTGAACATCTTCGGTTCCATGACATCTGTGTAAACTCCATCTCTTAAGAAACGCAGTGTGATACCAACCATATCACCAGACACTATCATGGACTTCGGACAATCCAGCAAAAGTCAAGAATACTCATTTCCACCATGTCTGCACACCACAGCTAAGGCAGCTAGGGATCATGGGATATAGTCTAAGTGAGACAGCATGACTTTTGATGTGATGATTACAGGATAATCACAAACTCAATTTGCCTTCATTTCTCTTCATTTTTGCCTAAAAGACATCACATTTTCTTTGACATGCTGAAATGTATTGTAACAAGTGTATCAGCGGAGTAACAGTAAGCAATGTCAGGTTATACTGTCTGTATTGTACACCTGCATGAATATGATTGGATGATTCTAGTCAGCTGATGAGCCACATGTCCCATTCACGCTTCTCATAGACAAATTACATGACTTACAGTTGGATGAGCTCTAAAACTTGAATCAGCAGGAAACTCCCTTGAATCAGTCATCAGTCCAAATGATGAACAACTGTCAAAAGTCAAAGCTTATGTACGTCAAAGTTTCAGGGGTAAAGTCAAAGTCGACTCCCAGGGTGCATTTTGGCAAGAGACATCCAATCACAGATCTTAAAATTCTGACATGCAAGGTGCTAAGAGCAGACACTACTGTGTTTCTATGTTAAATAACATTGAGGATATCCTTTAAGGAAAATCTGAAATGGGAATACAGAATGGGGGAAAACACTTTCCCACTTCGCAGCTCTGTACAAGCAAGACTTCAGTGCTTCAGTGCAATGTTTAGCCTCTGCAGACGTCTGAAATCCACTGACCTGACGTGTGAAAGGATGGTCGACTTAAGGCAAGACAAAGTGATGCTGCCTTCAAGGACAAGATCGTCTTAATGCTCGCTACAGGTTTTGAACAATGAACATCACAATAAGACATTTTTAGTTTCTCCAAAGTGGATATATGCAGTTTAAGACCAATGGAGTAACCTCTGACCTCTGTGGCAGGAATAGAAAAAAACATATGTACATCTACATACAGTGCTTCAGTGAGCTGCTGGGCTTCATTGATTTTTTTCTCTCTTAAAGCTCTGTGTCATTACTGTAATAAAAGCAACTGTCCCCTGCTTTTCCTTGATGATCTCGCCAGTGTTTATTGACAATGAAGGCAGATTGAGCTCGTGTGTATTTCAGTGTCCCCTCAGTCTGTTTGTGTTACTCTATTAGACGGATGGATGGAGGGTCACTTACATGTGCACATGCATAAACACACACGCACACACACACACACACACACACACTGCTCCCTCTCTCTGGGACCCACCTCTGCCTCGCTCCCCGGCCCCTCGGTGCTCAGAGCCCAGCTCCTGCCAGCAGCAGCACTTTAGGGTTAATAAATGAAGCCCAAATGGGTTTGACCTCCAGAAGAGACACAAAGCAATGAAAAATGGCACTTTGACACAGCACAGATGCAGGACTAGCACCATACAATGACCTTGATATTTTAACCAACCATAATTGACTTTCCCCTCTAAAATCCATCCACTCTGAACCATCAGGTCTTTCATGCGCTTCCCTCTTTGTCTCATATGTTGCAGAGGCCAGATTGATGTCACTGTTCATTCTAATGTTGTCATGCACTATACAGCCCACTACATATATCACAACCTGAAAGGAGGCACACAGGAAGTCCATGTGTCAAAACTGTGTGAGGTCGCTTTCATTTCATGTCTTAGCATTTCACATTCTAGAGACAATGTTGAAGAGAGACTCAAATAATTCAATATAGTCAAATAATTTGTGCCTATCGGGTTGCATTGCTAAAAAAGAAGGCTGAGCCATCCTGAGGATGGGTCATGCTCCAATAACACCAGCTCTTACATTTTCCCATGAATCAGATCGACACAGTAAACAACATACAGGAAAATACTAGAATCAACAAATATTTTAACATCAACTTAGTGACAGTATATGAGTTTTACTAATTTCAAGTCAATTCAACTTTCTAGTTTTTATTTTCAACACTCCAGAACTTATAAACATGAGTTTTTCTGACTTGACCTGATGAGTTAAATGAACATGATGCTCAAGTTCAGTGAACTTACATCTGTTGGTTTCTGTGGCTTTTAAAAAGGGTGTAACAAGCAGTCTATCCGGACTGAGCTGCCACTTTCATGATGAGGTACTGAGTTGGTCAAAGACGCTGATGATTCATTAGACTCAGATCATCTTGGTGTAAAATGGTATTTGTACATGTTCTGAACATCTCTGTCTGTAATTATCATAATGTGAGCTAGCACAGTCTCAGCAGATTCACTGAGCAGGGTTGTACATTTAAGACAGTTGACCAGATGTCATATACAGTAAAGAAGTTGATCAGGAATGAGACTGTGATGCTTTTAACTCATTAACCAAGCAACACTGTCAGTCACTGCAGAACACTGGCATTAAATGTTTTTTCCACAGATTTCTTCTCATGTTCTGGATGTCTCTGGACTACTTCTGAACTCAACATGAGCTATTAAGACAAAGTTGAATTCCACTCGTGCAAACATCCACCGGGTCATTACAGTGGCTGAGAGGCTCCTAATGGGCTTTGTTACTGAGGCAGAATGATGTTGATAGTTCCTGCTTCACTCTGGAACACGACTAGGACACAGAGCGAGCTATAATTCTCATGATAATTGGGTTAATACCTGTCATGATATCCCCTATTACCTCAGCAGTAAATAGAGGAGAGGTAGGAATTATCATTGTTAATTAGAGGAAGAGGAAGCGTGTAGCTCACCTTAATGCTGAGCAGAGATCAGCCTTACTGTTATGGGCACATGAATGTGTCTGGCCTCTTTGTGTGTGTGTGTGTGTGTGTGTACGTGTGTGTGTGCGCAAGCGTCACACCAAGACATTATGCTTTCATGTGTTGCTATTTGTGTGTACATCTGTGCTTACATGCTCTGGTTCCACGTCTGTGTGCACCAGGGCGCTGCAGATTGTGCGTAACATGTGGACAAGTGTGTGTTGGAATGTGTACATGCATGTGTGTGTCTTACCAAGCAGGTGTGTGTGAGAATGTGACACGGCGTCTGTCCCCTGTCCTCTTCCCTTTTCTGGGCTGGTTACTCAGGGGGCAGCTATAAAAGGAAAGGGCTCTGTCAGCCGGTGATGTAGCTGGCCGTGTGATACACACACACACACACACACACACACACACACACACACACACACACACACACACAAAAGCTAAGGATAAGGTGGCAAGATGATATGGGCCAAAGGGCCAGCTGAGTTTACTAAACTTTCACAGGAGACTAAAATAGGTCCCATCAATATGTAGGTTATATCTTTGTGAATGTGTAAAAGAGAAAGAGCCGAGTGAGACTGTTTCATTCTCTCACAAGCGACAGACTTGCTTGAACGGCTGCGATTCTGGGAAAATAGAGAGAGTAAAGCAAAGAAACAGGTGCAGTAAGCAACAGCTTACAAGTGATTGTTATTAAATTGACTTCTGTTCCCCTGACTGTGAAGAGACAGAGCGGACGTCCCCACCTTCTTTTCTTTCTTCTTCACTCTCTTCTTCTTCACACTCTTTTTTCTTCTCTCCTCCTCTCACCATAACATCTTCATTCTCCTCTTCCTCTTTCCCCCTTCCTGTGGGTATTCCACATTAGGCCTTAGGGGAGGCCTCAGTCATGCATGGAAAGACAGTTTGACTTGACACACACACACACACACACACGCATGCACGCACACATGCACGCACGCACGCACGCACGCACGCACGCACCCCACCTCGACCGACCAAATAGAGATTTGATTACCAATTTTCACATGGTTCAATTTCCAGCTGCACCACATTCACTCTAGTCTGTTATTGCAGTGAAACCATTGTTACTATTGTCATTACATGCAGGGGAATGTTTCTGACAGGAAAAGCTCTACAGCAGCTTAATACTACACATAATGACTCTGTATTGTGGTATTCATGATGATTTCATCCTGTGTGAATATGGGGATCCAGAATGGCTCAGATAAGCAGTAGCGAGGAGAAGTGAGGTTGACGTGAGTGGGAATGAATGTGGAGCATGGCAGGCAGAGAATGGTCGGCTGGCAGACTGATGAGGAGGTGATGACGGTCCTGAAGCGCAAAGAGAGCAGGTAAAGCTAAATTACTAGAATCAGACAAAGTAAGGAGCCTGCGATGTAGCTACGACAACAACGATCTGGCAACAAGTGGTTGGAAAAGCCAGGGTAGATGTTCTGCAGGATGATGAGTTAAAGAGAGGCAGGTGAGCAGAGTGGGCGGAGCGATGAACTGATGGTCAGCAGGCGTGAACACAAGCCAGAAGAGCCAGGAAGAACAAGATAAGTGTTGATAAGAGATTTAAAAGATGTCCCTGATTCTACAAATGACGAGCTGCAGCCCCTCGTGACCCTGCATAAGAGAAGCAGGACAGATAGATGGACTGATGGCTGTCTCATCTCAAACAAAAAATAACATTTTATCAAACCATGTAAACTAGCCATGGTGTAATTTACCATGTCCCTTACAATGACTTTTTTCACATTTTAACAACATATGCAGCAAAATACCAGTTTATCATTTTAACATGAGAAACATCTCTTGTTTAATAAAATACATTGACTTTCTGTAATAACAAGAAGGTTTGATGATGTAACAAGATAAAATGACTTGTTATAAGGAGACAAGTTTCTTCTAAAGACTTCTTGAATGCAGAAATAATGATTTAGAAATGTCATTGTAAAAATTCTTGTTATAACATGAGAAGCACATTGTTAAAGTGTGCTCATGTGATAACGTTAATTAACTTATTCAGTTGCATGAGCACAAAATCAGCACAAAACATACGAACAGAGACAAACAGCAACAAGGACAAAAGAAATGCTGAATGAGAAGGAAAAGTTTTCCAATTGCTGCTGTCACAAAGCAGATTTTGACGTCGGTGTTCTCCATGAGATGAGGCGCTCACACCAGGAGGCTGTATCCCGCCGGTTGGGACAGATCTCCTGCAATGCAGTATAGAGCCAATGCGGATATATACTATCCCTGTAGCACATGCACACACACACATATATATGCACACACACACACACACAAAATGCAAGCACATGCACACAACATGCATGCACATAACTGCACGCATGCATCACACGTCATACATACTTAAAATACATTTTCACAAAAAGTTGCAAATGCTGATTATTGCAAATAAGCAGCTGGTTCAGCTGTATTGAGATATGTGGAGTAGATGTGGAGCATGGAGGCCACAGCAGCCGCTGTCTGCTCCCACCTGACTGCACTGTGCTACTTCAACTAGCCTGAGTTCATGTGCACAAGAATATTCACAACATGATGTAGAAACACTCTTTAATTATTGTGAGCAAAACAAAATTCTTGATATAATTTTTGTGTGCATGAGTCTTGAGAATAATTAAAATCCTGTTGTGTTTTAGAGCTTTTTATATTTCCAATATAATATTAAACATAACATGAAAATATTTTGTTTACAAATTGCTCCTGATTTCTTGGCAGATTCAGAGTGAGTGTAAAGACAGAGTGTTTGGCTCAGTGAGAGTGTGTGATAGAGAGGGTGGGAGGGGGAGAGAGAGAGGGGAGGAAAGACCTTGGTGGGAAGCAGAGGGCGTCCAGGAAAACATCAATGAAACTCAACTGATGAGGGCTAAAACTGAGCGAGAGTGAAAAACCTTGACTTTGACGAAGAGTTGGGCAAAGATATAGAGGACTTCAAAAACAGACAGCGAGAGAGCGAGCGGGGTGAGAGAGGGAGCGAGTGACGTGGGGAGAGAGATGAGGAGACGGACAGACAGAACGATAAAGACAGAGACAGATAGGTGACAGGCAGAGAGCATAAATAGACAAGCAGACTGGCAGAGAGAGATTGACAGAGATGGATCGCTGACACGGAGAGAGAGATGTTCATCTGGATGGAACGCGTGTTGGTGTCGGGGTCATTACTGACCACGGCCCAGCAGCACAGTCAGGCACAATACCTGAGCCCCTGAGCACGGCCCCTCCATTCCTCCCTCTGTGTGTGTGTGTGTGTGTGTGTTACATGTGCATCCATCAGTGTAAGCCACATCCACAGCAGCTCTATATCAACACTGGTGCACGGTGGACACAGTGAAAGTGCTGCACAGTCACGTGGACACACACAGGACAGTTTCCACACATAATGAAGCTTCTGATGGATGACAGAGATTCTGAGCTGGAGGTGTGTGTATAAACCTGCTCACACTAAATAACTGTCACAGAGAAGAACACAAATGAAGGGATGAAGAGAATTGTATCAGTAGGAGTACAGCGAGTTACGGTAGTTTAAGCGGGGCATGAGGAAAGCTTGGAGGATAGTTGAAAAAAGATGTAATTTTCCAGTTATTCTAAAATTGATTGAGCGACTGACTTCACCTGTTGATCAAAGTTAAGTTTGCTATCAAAGATAACGCCCAGATTTCTGCACTGGGTTTTGATGCAACAGGTTAGAGAAAGTGACAAGTGACAAGTGTCCATCAGAGGGGTCTCAACTTAAGAGAGTCAGTTATTCACATCTCTAAGACAGAGTTGCATTTTCACCAGCTGTGTTGAAATCAAGCGAGAAATAGATCCCGGAGTCGTTCACATAAAAATGGAAACTGATCTTGCACTTATGAAAGATATGACCTTGACACAACATATAAAAAGAGAAGGGCCAAGGAAGCACTCCACTGGAAAATGGGAGGTGGACGATTTAAAGCCACACAGAATTTACTATTACACAGATAGAAATGAACCAATCTAAAAGTGTACCTGATATGCCAATAAGAGAAGAGAAGAAGAGATGTTTATATACTGGGTAAAAGTTTTTTTGAATGGATGGATCAAAAGACGGCTTTTTACAAGTGGTTGAACTACAGTGGATTTAAAATAATTAAGCACTCGAACAGATATGAGTGAGGAATTAATAATGGTTAGGACAAAGTGGGAGACTGAATGAAATATTTCTTTACATATATAAAGTGGAGGAGGGTTTGTAGTGTGGCTGATAATATCAAAGAGGCATCTGGTGTCATGTTCATTGTCATGTTTGGTGAGTTTGAAGTTTAATTTTTTTCACAAGATCCTTCAGCCTTTTATCAAGATGAATGGAACGTTTTGTAGCCTTTTTTTCTGCTTTACAGCAGGTTCTTCATCAAATGGAGTTCATCATCAATCCAGGGCTGACATGGCATTTCAGACTTGTTCAGCCTAACAGGAGCAAAATCATCTACGCAAGTGGAATTAAAGAAATCTAAAATAGTAATGTGTTCACTGAGGTGCAAGAGGTCAGAGGTCAGAAGAGGCCAGGACTTTACCTGCTGAAGATGAACTGGAAAAAGTGCCTTGTGCATCACAGATCATGGTTCTGGAAAATGTGGTGTTTGTGGCCAGAGATTTCTCAGCACAGCAAATTATTCAGTCAACAACCAGACGATAGAATCAGGGCCAGTATGTGTCCGTTGTTGCATGTGGCTTCAGTTGGAGCCCGAACAACATTAAAAGAATCAATCACACTTTAACTTAGATGCAGGATTCCCAGGGCAGTGAACATGGAGATTTAAAACCCCCTCCAGTCAGAATATTATCATATTCAGTCATAGCCTCAGCCTGTATACTAAAATGAACAGAAGCCAGTGGCTGCCTACAATGGCAGGAAAAATCTCTATGTCTGACAATGGTTGTGACTTAAATTTATGGAGCTCAAACGTGCAAGCACTCTGGTATAGTTCTTGATAGACCACCACGGCGACCACAATTATTTTAATACAAAATATGGAATTTCTTAATCATCATATTTGTCAGATTTGTGGCCGTGTTTGGCTCTGAGAGCATCTGAAAATACCAACATCCTCTGAGGAGTTATATATTACTCACAGCACTTACAGACAGGCCGTTTGTGGAGAAAGCTCACCAATTACACATCACAGCGACATACATTATAAAACCATTTTTCAAAGTCTGGGCCGGGGTCCAGGCCTGAGACGCAAAAAGATTTAAAACCGTCCTCAAACTATTGTAAACTTAGCATCCAAAGCTATTAGCTGTGTGAAGTTGCCAAATCCTTCCCAAGACTCTCCAACAAATAACGGGATGAAAAATACTGACACAGTGGGTCACTTCTGCAAAATACAGCAATGTAATATTTTCTAACATTAGCTTATTGTGTAATGTAGAATCTGCAGTGCAGTCAGCAAAAGCAGCAGAGAAAATACAGCCCCCCTGAGAAAGACATCTGAAAACACCCTGTGATAAAACACAGGAGATGAAGAGGTGAGAGGGAGGATGAATGAACAGCAGCTGTCTTTACACTCCTTTTTAGAGTTTTAGCGCTGTACCGGCAGATTGCAGAACCACACTGTGATTCAGCAGCACACTCTCCATGGTTTGGTTCCTCACATTCTTGAGGAGACTTGGGAAGATGAGCCTCAGCTATGACTTGGTGAGTGTTGGTGTTGAGGGGCTACATGAGTGTCTATGTCCACAAATTTAACACTGACAGTAATTTTGACCCGTTGATGGAAGAAGCATGAATCCCTCTGGTCTTCTGAAAGTCAACAATGATTGTCATGTAAAAGTGACATATAATTCACAAAGCAACAACAAGGTGAGAGCAGCTCAGAGTACAGCACCATCTTGGTACCCCCCCCATGAATGTGCTTCTGCATATGTGCACCACGCTGTGTGTGTGTACTTGTGTGCATGTGATTCAGTGTGTGTAAGTAATATGGACCGTCCTGCAAAATCACTTCATTCATCGAGAGCGCCACACATTCATCTTCTGGTTCCCAGCTCCTGTTTAATACTCGGGGTGTGTTCAGGCTGTCAGGGCACAGAGACACACCACTCTGCTTCAATAGGGAGGCCGAATTAAGCAAAGGAGAGAGAGAGAAAGAGAGAGAGAGCAAAGACTGAGTCAGTGAGTGTAAGAGAGGAAAGAAAGAAGAAAACGAGTGGGAAAGAAAAGAGAGTCAAGCAGACAGATGGATAAACAGACAGATTAATGTCGACAACCTAAAGAGAGAGAACTTAGCGAGGGATGACAGAGACATAAAGTTAACAGAAGGAGGACGGTTGAGAGGGGACGGACAGACGAGACGAGCCGAGGAAAGAGATGACATATTGTTGTATATAAAGGTGGCAACAGCTGGCGGAGTGCGCTGCTGTCGGGGCCTCCGTGTGCTGGAACAGTAAAGTTCCCTGCCAATGCATCCTTGAATAGCCAGGGCTAAAGACAGACTGCCAATTCAGCCTGCTGGACAGCCAGGGCTAAAGAAAGACCACAACAGTGGAGGCACGCAGGGACACGGACAGAGAGGGATGGCAGAGGTGGAGAGGGGGTGTCGGGTTGGAGGGTGGAGGCCTCTGGGACACCCGGCCGGGGACAATGTCACCTTAATGTGAGCTGAGCGGGACGTATGTCACTGTTATGTCACTGTTATGTCACTGTTATGTCACTGTACGTAGACTCACACCTGTCTACTCAGCCTCGCTCTTATTCCATGGATGGACCAGACTGTATGTTCAACACATGTCTTAATGCTGTTGCATTTACACTTGTTTTCAGTTTTTGAAGACTTAACTGTTATTTTTCAGGAAGCTGATTGAGAGAAAGCCAATAGTGAGCAACGCTGTCATCAAGCTACTTTGAAGAATCTATACAACAGGTTTCCTGCTTTGTTTACACATGTTGACCTCTGAGACCCTGAGACTTGACCTCTCCTTGGTTTCCTGGACTGTGATCACCAAAGCATTTTTTCCTGATCATATTTTTTTAATTGTATGCAATGGCAGCATCGTGTATTTACACTACACTACAAACATGAGCAGCATGAGCGTCTATTCGGCACAGAGCACTGCACATGTAACATTTTTTTCTGGTAGCACAGAGTTGAAAAATGTTCAGCTTTGGGTAAAACCCTGCGCTGTACAATCACAATGGAGGACAAATATCACAAACAGCAGTCGTCACATTCTACATGTAGTTGTACTGAACAGTGACAACAAAGGAGAAAAGAGGAGAAGCAGGAAAAATGAACACTGCTGGTCTCCACATCTGCACCAGATGACGTCCCATCACTGCCACCAAACCAATATGAAAAATGTTCGGAGGAGCATTTAAGCATGTGCTGACATTTTTCACTTATGCCTATGTTCAGTATTAGAGCGACTAAAGCATCTCAGCTGAAAGGATGCTGTCCCTCCAAAGCAAGTGCTCCCAACTGGGCGTTTCCAGGAGAGCGCCTCCCATTTTCAGCTGGGACAGAACGCTTTGGTTTGACTCAGTTTACTGGTCAGCTTCCAACCTGAATGTAAGTTCTGCCCTTGTTGTGTTGTCGCTAAGCTTTATATCTTAAAATCTCACCAATAAAAATGACCATGCCACTGTTGCTGATGTTATTTGTCCCTCCGTGTTTTCTTCTTCTCCTTCTCTGTCCTTTTTTTCTCCTTCACACACTTTTTAATTATTTTTCTGCCACATTTCCGTATAGCCAGCTATCAGATTAAATGGGACGTGTTGAGGAGAATGGGTGTGATGTGTGTGTGTGTGTGTGTGTGTGTGTGTGTGTGTGTGTCTGTCTGTATGGCTCAATCTGCCCATTAGCCTGCCTGTATGTTTCTGTGTATACTGTAGATGTGTGCCTGTATGACCTTACTGTCTGTGTGTCTGTGTGTGCGTGTGTGCATGTGTGTGTGTGCAGAGGATCTCGTAGTGTTCCTCGAGAGATGATGAAAATGTCATTTTATCACCATTTTCTGACAGAAGAGCTGAGTGAATACTGATGCATGTATCCTCTCTGTATAACGGAGAGACAGTAAATGGTTGTGTTGGCTGATGATGTGCAGGCGTTGGAAGTGTCCGTCTTCTTGATGGAAACAATATAGATGTGCTGTCATGTGTTTGGTCAAATTTATAAAGAAGGTTTCGTCAGATAAGTTTTGCAGTGGAGGCTGCAAAAGGCCGAAGCTGGAATAACGCTCGCTTGCTTGAAGACGACGTCTCTGCGACACGCATGGAGAAATGAAAAGCTTGAGAGACTTGTGCCAAGTTACAGAAGCCATTAACCTTAAAACTCACTTTCATTTTGTCCACAGGGACAGATCTGGTTTTATACATCTGACGTCTCATTTTGCAATGTAGTTATAGATTACAGATTTATATGAAATCCATCAGGTAATTACTCAAATCACTAATCTTGTGTTTTCGCCCCAGCATGAGGAGAACTATAAAAAAGTCCATATGTAATGTCTTCAAAGTCGACATTTTCCTTCCCGAACTTCATAAATAAACCGCAGTCGCTGTCCACTTTCACTCGGCATCCTGTCCAGATTGCCAGTATTGCTGAATCAAGCAGTGATTCTCTAATGAGCGTCAGCAGCCCTGCCCCTCCCATCCTCACTGACACACACACACGAGACACGCAAACACAAACACACGGCTGTGAAGGAGGTGAGCATATTGATTGATTAATTCCTGTCTGCATGACCCTGGGGTCTGAGTCGATATGCAGCTAATCATCGGGACTGGACGAGGCCTCGGCTCAGCCTCTCCAGCTCATAAACCCCCGCTGGAAACATCCCACCACCGAGACATGAGGGACTTATTTCAACGCCATCCGTCCTTTCTGATTTGATTTTAATAGGGTCGTTATCTTTAAGATTTTTCTCTTTAAACTAGAGGAGCCACATCGTTTCTTTTAAATGTTCGCTTTAGTAAAACCCTCCGGCGCTTGTTGAGAAGTGTGTCCTCTCTGTGGTCACCCTGTAAGCGAATAAACTGGAATTTGGCTAATGTCACATTTACATTAACACATCACATCTCTTAATACACATCTCTGTCGACACTGTGCAGGTTAACACAGGCTCGTGAAACACCAGACAGAGATGAATGCAACTGCAATTAAAGTCTAATTTCCACAATTATAGATGACAATATTCTCTAAAACATGAAAATAATTAGTTTTTTTGTGTGTGTGTGTGTGTGTGTGTGTGTGTGTGTCCAGGGAGGCATGTATGAGGCTAAGAGAGCTGGTTATGAGAGCGGACCAGGAAAGCGATGTTGTTGGTGTTGAGGTTCTGATATCTGAACAGCTGTCAGCAATTTGGCACCGTTGCTCATACAACTTTGAGCAAAACTGCTTCAGCTGCTGAATTGCAAAGTGTGTGTGTCAGTGGAGTGTGTGTTTGTGTGCATGAGTAAAGGCACACAAATAGATTTTTTAAAATGCGCTCCAACAGTGAATCAAGGGTCACTATGTGTTTGACTGTGTTTTAGCTTTAAATTTAAACTTTTTTTGCTCATCAGAAACTGGTAATGGCTGCTTGACCGACCTCTGGGGCTGATAAACTGCAGTTCCTCGCATGACCACTTGAGGCTGGTTCCAAAGGGAGCTGTACGTGGGGTGATTTTTTTTTTTTTATAACTCACTTGTTTAAAATCTGAAATTGTGCATAATGTTGTGAACCTTGCCGGCTGTTTAAACTAACATTACCATATTAATGTATTGAGTTCTATTTGTTCTCAAACAATCTGTTTTTTGTCCCACCACTATGAGCAGGTTTCTACCATTTCAGTGAGACAGTGAGAGATGGAGGAGACAGACAGTCAGTTCATTAAAACGTTTGGTAAAATGTTGAAAGTTTTGGCTGAGGGGATTCTTCATTCAATTTATAATTTGGACACTTTCCAGTCTTTCCACTCCTCCGATCGATTACGATGACACTTTTAAGTGCAAAGAGCTGAGGCGTATCACTCAAACCAGGCATGTTCTAATCCTCCTGTGTGTGTGTGTGTGCGCGCGCGCGCGTGTGTGTGTGTGTGTGTGTGCGTGTGTGTGTGTGTGTGTGTGTGTGTGTGTGTGTGTGTGTGTGTTGGAGCCACACAAGAAGAGCTGAGAGCTGCTGCCTCAGTGGTAATGAATGTCAAGAGGCGTGCGTTAATAAATTAGCCATGCTTGTATTTTACTTTATTAATGGTCTCAGAGGCAAATCACAACCTCTTTAATGCATTTCACTTAGTGTAGCTTATGGGTGCATTTCATAAAACATGGCAGCTTTTTAGACACTTATTCTGGCTACAAATTTATCACCCTCTCTGCTTCCTTTCATTCCTTCCTCTTCTCCTGTTTCGTTTCCTTTTCCCTGTATCTGCTGCTCTGGCAGAGATAACTTTCTGAATAAAAAGTGTTCAATCTATGACTTAATCTGAAAGACCTTGTCATTGTGAACACTTTTCTTTATGGCAAAGATGTTCAAAAATCTCAAGAAGGAAGTTAAACCACTGACTGCACGCACAACTAATGGCACATGATGAACTGAACTGATCATTTGTTGTCCTTTAGTTTCAAAATTAATCATTACTCATAGGAGCATTTTTTAATTTATGTGTAATGACAAGTTTACTGTGATGTTCCAAAAACTATGTGCAGTTTGTACAAATGCACAATAGATACACAGCCCACAGCTAATCTTATGGTTCAGTGGATAGCAAGTTGGTTGAAAAGTGAATAAATACTACTAATCACTAATCTTTACTAATCACTCCACAGCTGAAGTAGTTAGTGAATTTACTTGTTATGTCACTTTCCGTTACTTAGTTCAAGTTAGTCAGAGATGTCTCCAAGAGGCTGCACCAAAACATAGCATCCTTTGTATAGAAGAACATGTGAAGAGATAGAAACACGGACATTGGGATTCAAACCAGCCCAAAGGTGTGAGGGTGAAAGATTCTTTTGTCTCTGTGTGTCAGGCCTGCCATGAACTGGTGACCTGTCCGATGTGGACCCTGCCTCTCACCCAACGTCAGCTGGGATTGGCTGCAGCCCCCTGCGATCCTGCAAAGGATGAGTGCTTATAGATAATGGATGGATGAGGGATTAAGTTTGATTAGATTCAGCTTTATTGTCATTGCTCAAATTCTGTGACAACAAAACACAGTTTAGCATCCAATAGTGCAAAGAAGCAGTAAAGTGAAGAGTAGTGTACATGTATAGAATCATATAAAACAGTAAGGGGTATATGTAAATACACTAAGATAAATACAATATGAAGAGAAGTAAAAGTATGAACAGAGTGAAATGAACACACTAAGATAAGTATAAATATACAGTGTGGGTGCATTACATACTGAATAAATAGCTAGATATGAATATGGTGGATATACAATTGGACAGATGTGAGAGAGCATCATAATGCAGGTGAGTGTATGTGGTAAGTGAGGCAAAGGTATTTCTAGTACAAGAGACAGTCATAGTCCACCCTCTAGAGGAGGGTACAAGTGAGGTGGTGGGGAGGAGGAAGGTGTGTATGTGTTAGTGTGTGTGTGGTTGGGGTGGAGGGGAGCCTGCTGGTCATGTGGCACCTACCAGAGGGGAGGTGGTGTCCTTGACAATGTGGCCAACCACTGTTGCGTTGTCTGTAAACCTTATGGAACCAGATACAGCCATAGCTGAAGAGGAAGAAGAGGCTAGGGCTCAGCACACAGTCCTGTGGGATGCCAGTGTTCAGGATGAGGGCTGAGGAGGTGTGGTTGCTTAATCCTGAAATCTGATAAACAAACAACAACAAAAAAAAAGCAAAACACGATGGAAACAGACATCAGATATTGCCATCGAAAACAACAACAAAAAAACAGAAAAAGTGGGAAAAATAATGTTTTCTCTCTTGCTCATACAGATCTTCTGTTTCTCCATCTCCATCATTTCTCCATCAATCTCTCTTTCTCACTGAGCTGCTTACTCTTTTCTTCCTCCGCTATGTCTTTCCCACCTCAAACCTGCCTCCATTCTCCTTCCCTCCTTCAGATCCTGAAGGTCAGCCCTCCTGGTGAGTGATCTCCCTTTCTGCTGAGTCCACCAAACGCTGGAGCAGAGTGGCACTGTGCTGTGACCCGGCCGGCCACTGACGTCCATAAACCAAACTGGGAATGACAGGTGTCGCCATGTCTCCTCTACCTCTGCTCTTCAACCACTCCCCCCGATTCTGTGTTGATTTATGGTTTATTGTTCCTTATTGTGTTTCAAGGTCGCTGCGTTTGCAGGCCAAACTAGGTCCAGGGAGAGCGTCTTTCAACAGACCTGCCAGGGAGCCACCGACACAGCTGCAGCAGTTCCTCCTGACAGGGAACAGGCTAAAATGAGGCTTTGAGTCTCCCCAACACCCTTTTTCTGTAGCTCATGAACTACATCAACAGCCTGGAGGTGACACTAATCGATAGCAGTAATATCAGAGGTTACAAACCCACAAAGCAGATCCTTACATGAACAGACTCTTCACCTTTGTTGTTGCCAGGCTGGAATCATCTTCAGCTTCAGAATTCCCTTTTCCAAAATCTGCTCTGCAGCTATTTTCATTTTTTTTTAACATTTGATTTCCTGATTTTTGTATTCAGGTTAATCACCTTGGGAAAAAAGTGGGAGAAAAGCAGCATTTAAAAGAAAAACACATGCTTGCTGCAGCAGACGTGATTCCTCCCTGAACTGCAGTCAATGAAAGACAGATCCATCATGGCTCCCAAGAGAATCACAGACATCTAAACAGAAATGATCAGGACAGTGCACGTCATTATGGATCTCTCTGCTCCACCGGTGGAGTCGTAGAAGCAGGAAGCAGGAAAACCCAGGTTCAATTAGCTCACAATTTACATCTGCCTGAGTGTGTGTGTGTTTGTGTTAGGTGGCGTGAGAGTGTGTTGCCGATGTGTACGTCCATGCATACTCATTAGAACAAGCTTCAGTGTGTACTTCACTGTTGGACACATGATATCTAAAGGATGAGGGTTGGAGGGATAAAGGTGCAATTGTGTGTTCTTGTATATTTGTGAAGTAATGAGGCCTTTCTCAATCTGCCTTCTTGTCTATGTTTGTGTTATTGAGAACTTGTGTCACAGTCATCTATCTCCTATCTCCTATTTCCTCAGCCCTCTCTCCATCCTTTTCATGTTCCCATCCTCCCTGTTCCTCTGATTTTTTTACCTTCTCTCTCCCCGAACCCTGACATTTTTCCTTTCCTCCAATCTCTTCAACCAATCCACATCAATGTCTTTCACTATTTTTTCTTCTTAAATTTCCTTTGGACCGAGGGGTGCTTCCTCCCCCTCCCCTGTTTGAAATGTGCGTGTGAAAGCAGCAGCTTGGCAACAGTCTTTCCTGAGTTTTCCAGGTCACTCTCTCCCTACAGACAGATCAACCTCTGGCTTCCCTCTTTTTTTTGTCCTCAACCATACTTCTTTTAGATAGAGATAATTTTTTTTATTTTACTTTTAAATTGATTGCTTAACTTGGAAATGTAAGAAAGATAATGTGTTAAATTGATCAATCATTTCCACTTCCATTGGAAGGAGCAGCCCCAAACTAGACTGTTGGATAAGTGTTGATCTGTATTTACAGAGATTATGTATTGTGAACAGATAAACACTCATTATCATAATATTTCAACCAGGAGAGACAAGTAAAATGAAGAAAGATAATTTATTACAACAAGTGACATGATATTGAAATTTGACTGACCGACAGTGGGAAATGTGTGTGAACATGTGCAAGAGAAAGGATAAGAAATAGCCTGTGACCGAGAAGCATTGTTGTCTCCTGAACTTATGCTAAAGCCTAATTTTCTTCCTACATTTCACACTTCAGGATGTGATGTCACACTGCAGAGAAGCAAAGGAGAAATATGGTCGTTGATCTTTGCAATGTTACGGATGTGAAAACAAAAGCACTATATGAGGTTTTGTGCGAGTTAATGAACATATCCTCATCAAACATACCTCTGAGATTCATTACAGTGGAGCTGAGGCCAATGCAATGCCATTGACAGTAACGATATCTTTAGATAATGTGTTTCGGAGATATAATAACTTCAGTATTGTTTTTTTCATCTGGCTTAATTGACAGATAAAATTTGGTATCATCTGCATAACAATGAAAGTTTATGGAGTTAATGGAGGGCTGATAATATTCCCTAAAAGAAGCATATACAAGGTGAACAGAATTGGTCCAAGCACAGAACCTTGTGGAACACCGTAATTAACTTTAGCATGTGTGGAGAATTCATCATGTGAACATGATGAGCTCGTTCACATGAGCTCGATGTGATAAATATGACTCAAACCAGCTTAGCGTGGTTCCTTTAATGCCAATCAAATGTTATAGTCTCAGGATGTGATGATCATCGTATGCAGTGCTAAGATCTAACAACATATACAGAGGCGAATCCTCTGTCTGCTGCAATTAGAAGGTCATTTGTTACTTTCACCAGTTCTTTTCTGTGCTTTGATGAACTCTAAATCCTGACTGAAAATCAAGTAGATGTAGAATATATAAGTATGTGCAATACTACTGTGGACTGATCTACAACCCCAATTCCAAAACAGATGGGAAAATGTTGATTAAAAACAGATGTTGATGGTTTTCAAATGATTTTATATTTAACAGAAGTGTAAAGACAACATATCAAATGTTGAAACTGAAAAATGTTATTGTTCTATGAAAAATATATGCTCATTTTAAATTTGACGCCAGCAACACGTTTCAAAAGTTGGGACATGGGCATGTTGTGTTTGTCTCTGTTGTGCTATTTAATGTCAGCTATATACCATTAAACATCATTGAAATGAGAAGCAGAAAATGTCTTCACACTCCTCTGTGACTGTGACTGAGTCGATGGCTGCTGCTGCAGAACAGGATGGAGCTGACCCAAAGCTCAGGGTTGATCGAGGGTCATCTCAAATTTATGCTTTCTTCTCTCTCTGTCTTTCTCTCTCAGCCACACTAGTTGAAGGTTAAACTCTAGCAGAGCAACTGAGGGGAAACCCCAAATGTCAAGAGAGAAGCAATTTTATGCTAAAGTCCACCTTGACATGGACGCACCCCTGCAGAAGTAATTGTTTTTCATTTTGGTGAACCATTGGGTGCATTGCTCTGGAGTCGGATGTTGAGTGTTTGTTGCCATCTACATATCAGGCCATGCACCAGTGATGACTCGACTCAGTACAGAATGTTACAGCGAGCCCAGAGAAGCCTTTGAGACTTCTCCGGGAACTCTGTTTTATATTCCTTTACCTTCGATCAGCCCGTCCTACAGAATGCACAACACTACCGACCCTCCATGTCTCAGTGTTGGCAAGTGGTGGAAACTTAAAGCAGCTATGAAACATCTTTAAATAACAAATTGTTTATTCAAAATCCTCATAAAATCAGTTTGTTCAGGGAAAATGAAACGTCCAGAGCAATGAACTCAGACAGACTTGTAAATAAGAATGAAATGCTCAGTTCAGAATTCTAAATTGCAGTTTTGTTTGACTCACACACAATAATTGATAATTGATATTACCAGCCATGTGGTGTGAAACTGTGGTTCAGTTGTTGACAACTGACCAGATACCACTGGCGGACTCACAATAGTTAATATATTTTCTATTCAATGTATTCTTCTTCTTTGTCACAACCAGGTGCCTACATTACCCACAATTCACTCAACCACCAGCAGTTCAGAGATTCAGGTATATTATGCTATTTGCAGTTAATGTGGTCTCATACTGCTAAAACCTAAAGCAGGACTGAGGAGGGGGCTGCAGAGGTTGAGAAAGCTCACATCTTTCTAACTCCACACCCACTTTCAAACTTTAGCACCAGCCGACACCAACTCATTACTTAAGTGAGTTTATCAGACTTCATACAGCAGCCTCTGAAATCACAAAGGTTTCATGCAATTTTTTTGATGTATGCAGTTGTACTACCAAACTCCTGTCAACACACTTTGACGTGTAAAATCAGTGGACTTTAATTTCGTGTATCACACATATATTATACATTGCCCATATTCTATGTATGTGTAATTAAAGACAGATTTATGTTGACAGGTTATTTGTTTTCTGTCTTGGTTTGGGGCATCAGGTGACAAACTGAGCAGCTCAGGTGGTTTTCCTGTTTCATCATCAGGCTGGAAAACAATTTACCTTTGATGATATTTATCTCAAACTGTTTTATATTTTGGACACATATACAGAAATGTACCTTGCTTCAGTGTTTGTTGACAGTGGTCACAGATGCGTTCCTCCGTTGGTTCCCATCGTTTCATCTCCAGCTCATGGTCACTTGCTCTTTCATTTCTTTTCTTTTTTTATTTATATTTGATGAATGCCGCTGGTCTTGACTTTGAGGCCAACTAGTTGTATTGGTCAGAGTGGTGAAGGTGAAAGTCAGCTATTCCACTGGTTCCACATACACAGCACTGATTCCTCAGGACAGTTTGTTTGACCAGTTTGAGACAGAGACAAAATTTTCACAGTGACAAATAAAGGGATGGAGTCTGTCACTCCTTCCTCTATCTCACTCTAAAACAAACACATAAGCATACACTAATCTGTGGGTTTTACAACAGGCCTTCATTTGTAAGAATCAATGGCTCAAGCCAAGAGCCGGGGACGACACGCTGCCTTAGCTTGAGTCAGCACTTTCTCTGTCTCTGTGTCAACTGCTTCCTCTCTGTGTCCTCACACTTAATATGTCTCACACTGTCTCACACACGATCCTCATTTTAAAATCAGAAGTAGTCCACTCTGTGAATCTTACTTCAACCAAAGTGATTAGTTACAGTCTCCCTCCACTGGCATTGAAGCATTACTACAGCAAACAGGTGCCACTAAATACCTACTGAATATCAACCAGTAGTTAATGTGTACTATTACACGCTCTTTGCAAAAAACAAAAAACATATACAATATGTCGAAGAAGCGAGAACAACATGATGTGCACCCAGGCCATCCTGAGACTGATCTGTATTTTTGACCTGTGCAGAGCCCGGCTGGTTGAATCCTGACAAGTCAGGTCTTCTTGTTTCCCTCATGGCTTCAGGCGTGTGGCTGAGACTCAGTGGGATTCCTCTGTCTGCTATTCACATGTCCTTTTTTGACGACATATTCATTTTCAGCCTTCACCTTTCAGTCCCCCCCCCATACCTGTCATTGCAATACTCCATCAATCCCCATTATCCATCCTAATGTGGTGGATACCTGCCCACCTCTCCCCCAGGAGGGGGGTGGGGGGGTGGCAGAATGAAGCTGCCAAGACCAGGAACTCAGACAGCCAGAGGAGAAGATTCCTCTGTGATTAAGTAAAACAGGTGTGTGGGTCTTCACAATGGAGGGTGAAACGTGTGTCACCATGTGATCACGAGGATTTTCCCCAATATGTCAGAAAGTTAAAAAAAAATGTAATATTTCACAGGTTGCAATTTTAAATCAGCTTTTGTGTGATGTGAATGTCTGAATGTGTCACCTCACAAAATCAAGCTTGTGAATGTGTGTAATAAAGTTTTGCATCAATAGAAATATTTTGTGCATGTGTGAAAAAGTTTTGAGCTCAAAGATATAGTTTGCAGATATTACACAGAAATATTTTGTGTATGTGTGATCAAAATTTGTGCAGCAATATTTTCAACAGTCAAGTTTCTACGTTGCTATTTGTATATTGACTCTTTGAGAACAGATTTAAAATGACTCGAAAATCATGTATGTATACAACACATGGAGAGGGCGGGCCTTAGCAAACAGTCTGTGGCAGCTTGGTTTCTATGTTTTCTAACAAAGCACCAGTCTAATCTAATAAGTGATCTGGTGCTGTGCTGCCGTATCTTTTAACCCAGACACCAGCATCAGCAATAAAGGGAGGGATTTATGATGGAGAGAAGACAGAGGTATTAGAGAGGAGTGTCTCTGTTTTAGGGAGGAGCTGATGGAAGTATGAGTAGTAACATCGAGAAGGACGAGGTGTGGCTCAGAGGAAGAGAGGGAAGAAGGAAGATGAGGAGGAAGACGGAAAACACTTAGAGAGATTAAACACAGTGGGATGAGTGAGGAATGTTTTTATGTGCATGCGTCTGCAAATGTGCTGTCGTGTGTGTGTGTGTGTTTGTGTGTGTGTATGACACAGACAGGATTCTGGATCAGTTTCAGCTCCTGCCTGGCAATCCATTATGGATTCGTGGAGGGTTGGCCCTGTTTTTATTACATATGGAATCTATCATTAATGGACATCTAGAGGACTTCATAGGTATTCAATAAGAAAGACATCACTCCACTGTCAGCACTAACAGTGTTTGCCTCAGTGGCGCTCAGTGTTGTGGAACCAGGAAATGGTGTTCAACTACTATTATTGGGACAAAGAGTGATACTGGGCCCGGGTTGTTCCATTCATCATGAGGGGACGTCAGCGGGAACCCACAGATCTACCAGGGTGGGTGGAATTAACACGATGTGTGTGTGCATATGACCAGTTTCAAGCCACAGCGGAGAGGCTGAATGAACATTGAAATGAAAACATAAAGAATTGACAGGCATGGTGGCAGCATTTACACAAATTCACCAACATGCAAACAAAATGGAAACACTGAACAGCTTCATTTTAACACGACTGCTGCTCTAAAATTTGGTCAGTCCATAACACAGTCAGGCCACTGTTGCCCTGCAGCCCGCACCCAGGCCAAAGGGTGCCCACTGTGGGTCTGCAGCATGCCCACTGGGTGCCCACTTGCAGGGACACTGTGGGCATACTGGTCACACTGTACTATGACCACAGATCTACCATCAGATTCTTGGTAGATTTTGACATCAATGGGTTCCTGATTTCAGACAGAGGTAGACAAAAGTAATTTCTCATTTCGAGCCACGACCATCAACTTTGCAACTTGTCTGCTAAAATGTCAACTGTTGCTGTCAAGATTTTATCAGCTGTAACTAGTTATGGTAACATTAGCTCCATGACTTGCATTGCATTACTTTACATTCATTTAGCGACTTACAACAAGTGCATTTAACCTCTAAGAGCTAGATCAAAAATTGCAAGTGCACAAGGATAAGGATGTGATGAGGATCTGCATTTCATTTTCTTTACATTATATCCTTAGATCATTTTAAAAAGAAAAGGGTGGGGCAAAATACTGCTTTTTGGAGTACACGAGATTGTCAGTGGGGTCAGATACATACAAACAGAAAGAAAATGATAGCTTGAAAACTTGATTGAATGATTACTAGAAGCACACACAAAAGAAGCATACAGAAAAATAAACTTACATCTAATTGCTCATTAAATTTTCTGATAACTGCCACAAAGGGAACACCTGATGCACCTTATGGTACCTTTTTGTGCAAGTCCATTTTTATACACATACTATTTCTTAGTACAGTTATGTAGCACAAGTGACCACACAATTTTAATGTAATACTGTGACAAGATTATACAACGTGAAAAAACAGCCCCCTGATTCATTTCAATAAGGCCACAGTGTTGCCACCATGGAAGACTCCAGCACAAAAACACAGGGTCCAAGAACCGAACCTGGAGGACACCTGAACACAGCAGGTGGGGCAATCAAATAAAGTGTACATGTTTGGTAGATTACTTTGTAACATGAATGGTGTGAGTGAACCCTTTAACTTGTGATCATTAAGACAGAGGCTAATATGACTGAGCATTTT